>PVNU02001363.1:0-204290 GCA_003013855.2 Liriodendron chinense | reverse complement strand
CAAGTGGGGCTCCCGACTGAATTTCTTCATTCGGTCGCCCAAGGACAAGACAGACCTCGAGTCGCTCTCGAAGCGGAAAATCCGCGCCCTGC
Organism: Liriodendron chinense; assembly: GCA_003013855.2. NCBI lineage: Eukaryota > Viridiplantae > Streptophyta > Magnoliopsida > Magnoliales > Magnoliaceae > Liriodendron > Liriodendron chinense. The sequence continues at coordinate 204,198 of PVNU02001363.1, read as the reverse complement.
TGACGACCACGCAACCGACCGCGTTCCAGGATAGGATTGTCCAGGAAGTCCTGCTTATGATCTTGGAGCCCGTCTACGAGGCCCGCTTCTCGCAGAAGTCGTTCGCGTTCCGGCCCGGGCGGAATGCTCACACAGTTCTCCGTGTAATTCGGCGGAGCTTTGCTGGGTATTTGTGGTATATAAGGGGGGATTTGAGCACAATTCTTGACGGTGTGAAGGTTGGTATGGTGATCAATGCCCTCCTGCGGGATGTCCGTGATAAGAAGGTGGTTGATCTGATCAAATCGGCGTTGGTTACGCCTGTGATCACGAGCCAGGTTGTGGAGGAGAAGAAGAGAAGAGGAAGTATCAGAAGAAGCGAGTGCTGGCAGAAGATGAGCCAAAGCCCGACCCTTATTGGCTGGAGGCGTTCTTTGGGTTCGCCCCGGAAGAGGCAGGGAAACTCCCATCGTGGGGGCACTGTGGGATTCTGAGTCCTCTCCTTGCGAATGTTTGCCTCGATGAATTGGACCGTTGGATGGAAGGGAAGATCAAGGAGTTCTACCGGCCTTCGAAGACAGATGTGATTTGGAACGGTCCAGAGGGGGAGATTGAGCAGGGGAACACATCGTGGCCAGAGTTTGTCCCGACGAGCGGGCCAGACAAGACCCGGAAGATGGATTACATCCGTTATGGCGGGCATATTCTGATAGGGGTGAGGGGCCCGCGGGCCGATGCTGCAACGCTGAGGAAGCAGCTGATTGAATTCTGTGAGCAGAAGTATATTCTCAAGCTGGACAATGAGAGCCTTCCGATCGAGCACATAACGAAGGGCATCATGTTTCTGGACCATGTCTTGTGCCGGCGGGTTGTCTATCCGACTCTTCGGTACACAGCGACGGGCGGGAAGATCATCAGTGAGAAAGGTGTGGGCACCCTTCTTTCTGTAACAGCGAGCTTGAAGCAATGCATTAGGCAATTTAGGAAATTGCAATTCCTCAAGGGGGACCGGGATCCAGACCCACAGCCTTGTTTCCGGATGTTCCATGCGACACAGGCTCACACCAACGCGCAGATGAACAAGTTGCTGTCGACGATGGTCGAGTGGTACAGATATGCTGACAATCGTAAGAAAGTCGTGAATTTCTGCTCGTACATTATAAGGGGATCTCTGGCGAAGCTCTATGCTGCCAAGTATAAGCTCCGCTCACGGGCAAAGGTTTACAAGATTGCATCACGGAATCTCAGCCGCCCATTAAAGGAGAAGAAGGGGCAGTCGCCCGAGTACCATAATCTTTTGAGGATGGGTCTTGTGGATTCAATCGATGGTCTGCAGTACACGCGGATGTCTCTCGTACCTGAGACCGACTACAGCCCTTTCCCGAGCGGTTGGAGGCCTGATCATGAGAAGGTTTTGCTCGAATATATAAGGCTTCAGGATCCAAAAACGTTGGAGCAGCAACGGCAATGCCATAAAGAAGAGGGTCTTATTACACCACAGGATTACATTTCTATGCTTGTTTGGAACTACAAAAGAAATGGGGTTTTTGCAGATCAGATGCCCCCTGCTGAGGGAAACAATGTTGAGAGAGCAAAAGAGCTCCTGTTGGGATTGAGTGAGGAGGACAATGCCAAAAGCAGGACCAGAGATGATGAAGAAAATGGAGAAGGCGGCATTGAGCAGGCAGCACAGATGTGAGATAAGTACATTTTTGTGTTCTGAATTGTGTCTGCCATTTGTACTGTGATGGCAGGAGAAAAGGCAGTAGGTAATCTCTTCCCTGGTCCCCCACAGACAAACCTTAGAATCTACCTGTTAATGAATCCGGGGGGGGGGGGGGGGGGGGGGGGGGGGGGGGTTGGGGTGGTCTTGTAAAATTTTAGTATGTATTCTTCAAACTTCAAACTCCTAATGAATTCCATTACAATTTTGCAAATGCTGCTTGTGAGAAGCTCTCTTGCGCAGACTTATCTTTAAAGTCTTCAATTTTGTTTACTATCTTTTGGTTTCTGTTTGTTGTCATGCTTTTCTCACAGTAGCAGCTTTCCTGTGATATTCTGCATGAAACTTTCTTAAGCTATAGCTAGGCAGTCAAATCATAGCTATTTTTAAAGAGTCGGGGTCCAGTGTATGCATGTGAGAGTACCATTTAAATGGCATCTACCTCATTACTTGTGAGATTGGTGGATAGGGGTCTATCAATCTAGACGGGCCAGCTGATCGGCCACCTCATGGACAGGCCTGCAGTGAATATTTGCAGCAATGGGTAGTTTCTAACCATTTTATCGATGGACTTTGTGGACCTTAAAAAAATGGATGATAGATAAACATCCAATCATCGTAATTCTTCAGTTATTGCTCATTGCTGAGATGGTGCTCTAATCATGGATTTAAGTAGTGGTTTTAGAGTGCAAATTGCCTGGGAACTTTAACAGTTACAAGTTTCCCAACTCGGTATGACTGAGTGCCCTATCATTGAACTGATGGAACTCATATGATAGCAAGTCATATTGGATTTTTTTTTCAAACCAGGACCCCAATAGAATGGCCCTATGTCCAAAGCCAAAGCGCACCCATCATTGCTTTATTGTCTTGATACCACTTAGTGAATTGCAATTAATGCCCACTGAACCCTCAGCCTTATGACTGTAAATTATTGTGTGGGGTTTGATGGTGCTGTGAGTTTCTATTTTTAACCAAATAGAAAGATATTGATTTGGCGAGGGTTGCTACTTTCTTTTCTAGGATGATAGTTGACCCAAGTTATGGTAGGATTTAGCAATGGGACTAAATCCCGATCTGAAGCAGTAGTGATTAGGGAAGCATTGCACCTGTTGGGCGACGACCCCCATGGGCAGTTGTGGGTGGAAGAGCATTCCATCATAGTCATTTTTAAGTGGGCCTCTCACAGGGCTGAGCCATGGGAACTTCGAGGTATTTTTTGATGTAACTAGATCACTTTCTACTAAGTTCCACTTACATTTGTAAAGAAGGATGTTAATGGGGTTGCTTGAGCTAGGGCTGCAACCAAACCCAACCTCAGGTTGGGTTTTCAAGGTCTTTGGGTTGGAAATAATCAAATGTGATTGGGTCGGGTTGAGATGGGGTCAGGTTGGTTTGGTTTGAGCGTAGAGGACTTTGGGTCCTATTTAGGTCGGGTTAGGCTCGGCTTGGGTTGACCCTCAACCCGACCCAACCTGCCGGAGTTGCACTCTAGCTCACTCTTTGGCATTGGCAAAGTTGGATCATCTATTGTATCCTAGAATAGAAGTTGAGGGGAGGAACTAGGACCGGAAGATTGAAGAGAGAGGAAGAGAAAGAAGAGGACAAGAATGAAAAGAGAAAAGGAGAAGTTAGGGTCAGCTGCCCTATTCTCATTCTTTTATGAAGAGCTTTAAACAAAATTACAAATAATCCAATCACATTCTTTTTATTACAAAGAGGCCCTTATAAACTATATCTCAACACTCCCCAGCCCTGTAGAGTGGAGTGATATGTTGCCAAACTTTTATTCCCTTGACGGATAGTAACAATCTCCTGACGTAACTGATAAACACGAGCAATATTCAGTTTTTGGAGTAAGTTCTGGTAACTTTATCCCAGATTTCTTTGGCTGTCTGCAAGAACAGAAAACCTCTACTAATCTGAGTTGCTTAGAATTAAGAAACTAAGACATCACTATCAATTTTTCTTGTTCCCACTTATCGTACGAGAAGCTCCTGTTCAAGTCCATAAATCATTGGTTCTGCTTATCTGCAGCCTCAAAGATCGATTTGAATCAGTAAACTGATTTTTGTTCTTGGATTTTCATTGCATCTGCAAGTTATTTTATTGACAGAACTCCACTAACTAGTAACTCCAGTGAGGTGTCTCGCCTGCTAGCCCAGCTGGAAGACGCCTAGGCGTTTCAACAGCAGGTCTCAGGTTCAAAATGCCAAAGAGACACAGTAACCCCACCGGTGGGTGGGTGCGTTGCGCAGCTAACAGGGTGAGTGTGTTGCATGACTAACAAAAAAAAAAAAAAAAAACTCCAGTGAGCCACTTAAGCTTCTCAATGGTCTCATTCAGTAAGCACATATTGCTGCACTTATGTGCTTCTGATGAACCAACATACCCGATTGTTGGCTGTTTGCTGGCTGTTTGTTGGTCGATTTGGGCTGAGAGAAACAATCGCTCTTTCAGGAATAAAAGTGTTTCGTCAGCAGGTGTCTTCTCTAGAGTCCTAGTTTGCTTTCGGGATTGGGTTCCTTGAGCTGCTTCGGGTTCTCTTCTTTGTGTGGGGTTGGAGCATTGCTTTTTTTGTTTTTTAGGAGTGTAGATGGCCCTCTCTGTTCAGTCTCAGAGGGTGTTTAGGTGCTGTTTTTTGTTTGCTTTGCTTTTCTTCTTTTTCTCTTTCTTGTCTTCTTATAATTTTTCGTTGTTCTTAATAAAGTTTTTACCTTTCAAAAAAAAAAAAACCCGATTGTGTGCATAACATGTGGTGATACTGGTATGATGCTTCTGCATGCTCCCATTCTACTTTTGAGTATGGGATACTCACCCAACTCTGGACAACATGCTTGGTATTTTAGTTCTGACAAGTAGCCTGTAGTTCAGTAAATCCAAACCATTGGCTAGTTGCATCCCACCACAGTATTATGCCCCAAAATCCCAGCCTGGAAGCTCCTGGCCAGCTGACCCCTGTTAGGTGGGATGAGGCTTAGATGATGATGATTGGAAGCATCTAGCTAGAAATCTTGCCTTTATTATTACTTAAAAGAAAGGGGGCTGCATGTCAGAACTGAAAACCTGCGTGTACTGTGCAAAGCGCTGCCATTTCAGCAATGCCATCTGCGCGTTCAAAAATAGCTAGCCTCTGAAAAAAATATCTTTGATTCGCAAAGTGGTAACAGATTTGGGTGTGGGAGCAGGGAAGCGTCTGTTTTGATTTTTTATTTTTTATTTTGAAAAGTGACGAAAATTTATTAAAAGGCAACAGCCAAAAAGAAAAAAAGAAGAACAGAAATGAAAAGACAGAAAGATGCCGAGATGGTGACTAACTAGAGCCCTAGGAATTCCAAATTACACCTCTTAAGCTTGGAGGAAGTTGCTGCCCATTCAACAATAAAAAATCTAACTCTTGAAATGTTATAAAGTATAGAAGGCTAGGAAGTGGGAGCTAGAGTGTATGTTTGAAGTGTGATTCCAAGCAGGAGCACAACCTGGTTAGAAGGATCCTGCAAAATTTCTGCTTAAAGCCTCCGAAGAGATGAACCATGTTGAGATTGTTAGTGCGGATTTCAGCATGACTGACCAAGTTGAGTTCAGAGAGCCTTTCGGTTTCTTGATGAGCTGTTGGTATGTGGGCATGAATCGACACAGCAACTGCATAGATTGCTAACAGCCAAATGCTGTAGGGCCAATTCGTGGCAGAGTTGTTATGTGGGCCTACTGGACTGGTAATGTGTTATTGTACTGCATCATTTCAGTTAAGAAAATGGTATTTGATGTCTGGTTTGCTGAAGTTGGAGATAATCTCTGCCATTTGCATCAAGCTCAGACTTCCTTCTTAGCATCGTGCTCCTCTAGAAACAGAAACCATACTAAAAGGTAAGATCTATTAGTAGCACACTCGATCAGACGGGTGATTTTCTCACCTTCTATGGATATTAGATTTTGGCAATTGAGTGTACCTTTGGGTGGCTTTCCGCGTTAATGCAGGTTGTGTTTTCAGCACCACCCCAAATGCCAATTGCATTGGGGGTGCTCAAGAAGACTCAAGCAACATGGTTTGTGGGTACGAATGTCCAAATGCTACCGCAGAATAAGATACTGCATAGAACCTTATTGGCTGAACCTTGTCATGATTTTGCAACGGTGCATGCCAATTAAGTTTCCGCCACACTGTATCATTTGCATTGCTGCTTGAGAGGTTTTTAATGAAGATGGTGGATTGCAATCACGTATCTTTCTTTCCATTTATTTTACACTGTAATCTGCTAGACTGCTACTTTATATTACTTGCTCTAATAGCACTGTGCTGTAAAAAAAAAAAAAAAAAAAAAAAATTATGGTGGTGACATAAGAATCATGTGTGGCTTGCATGTGAACTGTCCAACTAGTGGGCCTTGCTGGGGGTGGACAATGTTCAGGAATCTACTCTTCATAAGAAAAGTGCCATCATTTTTTGAGTACTTAATGTTGACTATTAACTGTTTTTCTTTCCCACCATCTATTTGGAGGGCACTGTTTAGATGGCTAGGATCATTCCAACTATGCATAAGTCAAATCAATTTCTGTCCGTAGAGGGCCCCACTAGATGGACAATCCTGACTGAAAGATAACCCTACCACATATAATGTAGCAGTATGCCTCTACCGTTCTCCAGTTCTTTGGCTCTATGGTATCACCTCCCTTGCTACTTGATTAACATCCTCAAGCTGAGGCCTGTCCATGTTTTAGTTCTGAAACATCCGAAGTGTTATGGGATCCTCAAGCTGAGGCCTGTCCATGTTTTAGATCTGAAAGTGGGGCTCATTCTTCAGTAATTCTGACCACTGATCCGTCGTCTACCACTATGATCTGGGGAAGTTGCGGGGCATGGACCGTCTACAGTGGCGGCATCTCTATCATGGTTTTAAGATACGGACGAGCCTGATGCAACTATAGACGAGTTGACTCAGACTTGGTGGGACCCAATCCAGTTTGACACCCTGAGTCACCCCTGACACAGGTGAGTCCCAAATTGAATCGGGACTGAACTTGGGGTCGAGTCACGAGTCTTTTAACCATGATCCCTATGAGTGGAAGTGTTGGGGCGATCTATGCCTAACTCGAATTGGGCTGTATTTGGACTGAGGCGAAATGCGTGTGGGTTGGGCTTGGGGGTGTCTTCAGGCCTGATAACTAGTGTTGGGCCAGGATTTGGATGTGCATGGTAGCCTACATGAAAGCCCAGCCCATCATATACAACAAACTTGGCTAGTGGGCTACGCTTATGCTTGGATATCTGGCCCACCAGTCATGATTGGCAGTTATTGGTTGGTTGTTCTGTCCATTTGCACCCCTGTGAGCTCCACTGTCCAAGTCCACTCAGACTCAGTTCGATAAAATGAGTCACCCGGACAAGTCACCCCCAAATAGGCCAAGTGGCGACTCGACTCAGGAGTCACCTGGACAAAGCACCCCTGACTAGGCTAAGTAGTGACTCGACTTAGGACTGGACGAGTTGGTCCTGGTGGCCGAGTCTTGAGCCTGTGATGTGAAGCTTTGGGTGGAGGATCTTATAATTCATTCATACCATCTCCTCCAGAGGGTTCAGGAGGTCCATTGCAGTTTCATTCGGCCGGTTTGGTTGCCACTTCAAAATGAGTTCTCATTTTTTTTATTTTTTTTTATCATCGTTTTAAGTATTTTAAGTGGCAACCAAAACTGGCCCTGACTTCAATAAAGAGAAGAAGAGGAAGACGACGACTTAGTTCCAGATGCATGATGTGGATTGAGTTATGATGTGTCGTGTCCATGGTGGCCGTGATAAACCATTAAACTAATCTGGTGGTGGGCCCCACTCTAAGTGGTTGATGGGCTAATCTCTCAATGAGGAGTTATTTGATACTATGAAAGAGTATGATGCTTGATATGCAGGTTCTCTGAAATTGTATGCATAACATGCAACAGGAAAAATTATGGGACCCATTGTCGCTCGGGCCGTCGCAAAATCAGATTTGTTGCCTACAAATAAATAGTTAAGGAAAAGATACATCAATGGTCAGGGAAAAAGGGGTTAAAAATTGGATTGCTAGGATCTTTCAGTCATGAACAATTTTTTAGGTATCCTGCATCAGCTAGGGATCCATTATATCAACAGTGTATCATCAAGCAATGTGTCCTGCTTATGCAGAATGGGCAGATCAGGACACTATCCACATGCTTATGCATGATACCTGGCCATGAGTTCGCATCGAAGTTCAGATGACACCATGGCATATCTGAGTTGTCATCAGCTGAGCACATGCCATGGCCCAGAAATCTGTCCACCCATCTGGTGGGCCAAAAGGCACAAAACATGGGTTGATAAGAATGTTTTTCCCAAGAGTTTTTTGAGGCATCTATTGGTTTCATACATTGTGGCCCAACAGATCTGGACAGGCCCTTCTTGGGCCACATGATCTGGCACATATATCCACATTGGCATGTGTGGTGGCTTGTAGAAAGGATGGGCAGTACACATCTGTGGTATTTCTTTATATCATACAAAGATAAAAAGGCTCATCAGAAATAATAATACATTTCAGTTCTAGAAATTGAATACAAGAAGAAAACCAATATACAAAAAGTATGTTGATTAAACAATAAAAAAAAAAAAAAAAAAAAACTACAAACATCATATTTTCCAAGTGAAAATCTGCATCTAGACTTCATCTCCAACAGATTGAGTCAATTGTCTTGTTACCCTGCATAGCCATTCATCAGTCTTAATTACACATGGGCATTGTAGGAAGTAAGCATACACTGTATGCTTGGATTGCAGAAAAAGAAAACAAAGAAGACAAGAAAAATGTAAGAATTGTCTAATCACAGTGTTTGGATTGCGGAAAAAGAAAACAGAAGAAAAGAAAAATGTAAGAGCACTACTAAAACATGGATTCCTTGTTTGGATAGCAAGTGGAAATATCATATTTCTCTCACAACAGTCAGCTAGTTTCTTGTGCTAGAGAATTCTAACTATGAAAAAAGTCTAATGATTGCTTTATGAAATTCACTTGTTCTTTATTATCCAAACAAAAAACAAAAGAAATAATCATTAGATAGTTATTATAATTTTCTTTTCTTTTTTTCTTTTTCTTTCCCACAAGCACCCTAAGGCCATGTTTGAAAACCATGTATCCACGCCAAACAATAGAGAATGGAAGGGTTTTCTTTGATGTGACAATTGGTGTGGTTTGGATAGTAAAGAAAATGGTGGATTCGATCCAGCAATCATTCATTTTTATATAATTTGGATTCTTGGCAAAAGAAACTGAGTATTGTGAGAGGGATATCAGAGTTCCACTTGCTACCAAAACAAGTACTGAAATCATAATGGCCGAGAACATGTGTTACACGTTTATGATGATCCGGATTGTTGATCTAGGGACACATCATACGGATGGGCCACATGGTCCATAGTAAAAACTCATAGTGATTGGACTAGATTGCTCACTTTCTAATAATTGTGAGCCCTGCCTGTTGACCATTGGTGGTTGTCATCTTTTGCTAAACTCTTGCATATCGCTGTTTACAAGCCAATAATCGGATGACTATAGTAGTTAGATTGCCTCAATTTTGGGCTATGGCTTGTTCACATGACAACCCATGAAATCAATGATTCCAATCACCACATGAATGTGCTATGCATATGTTCATGGACATCCTTGTAGATTTCCTCAGCACAAGAAGCACATGGACACACTCCATCCAATATGTCTGCACATGCGTAAAGACAGACTGGTTCATGTGATAGAAGCAAACAAACACAGGCATTTGACAAGATGGTCATGTAAGCTAAGTTTTGGCTTACCTTCCCAAATGAGAGAGTTCAGGTTCTGCCGATAGCAAATCTTGAAGTGATTCTCTATTTGTTTCCCTGAAGCAAAAGGAACAGTGAAAAAAAGACGAGAAGTCACGATCATGCAAAAAGTTTCATTGCCATAAAAAAAAGATATATGAGTTACGATAAAAATCTTATCACATGCGGAAAAAGAGAAGGCTTTATACATTTTGAGTTTGTTTATTCCACAGCAACTTCACTGCTATTACCAAAGCAATAACGCGAAGGTTAAACTAAGAAAGATGGAAGAGTGGCATACATCCATTTGATTTATTGATTCCCTGACATGAGAAAAGGCCATTTCGCATTCAAGTTGACCTCAACTCTTCATCTGAATCTGAGGGGAGAGTCATCTTGACCGTCGCTGAGAGGGACGGTCAGTTGCTCAATTTCTCTATTTGAATCGTTGGGAAGCCTCCTTCCACCATGGTCTAAATACGTGAAAACTCAATCCAACTCAAACCCAGTCAGGTCGAATAAACTTGGCCTGGTCTTGAATGCTAATATTGAATATCTTAAATATTGAGTCATGGCAAGCTAGGTAGACTGAATCTCTGTCAACTTGAGTTTTGTCAAGACAAACCAAAATTTGATCAAGTCCTTTTTTTTAAAAGCTTTCGAACTATGTTAACAAAGAAAATTAAACAACCATCAGTACAGTTAGAGTCCGATGAGGAAACCAAGAACCAACCTATCGTCAAGAGAGAGCAGCCTGTGATGAAGAGTGCAATCAGCACCGATATAGGTGACAACCAGGCTACCCGCATCTGGGTGAGGCCAGCTCCGTGATGTAGGAAACCTAAGTACGAAAGTTCCTGGTCTTTGGAGCCCTATAGGACCAGTAATTGAAGCTTCTGCTTCTTCCTTTGTAATCAACCCTTCTATCCACTTGGGTGATGTGCATTCCCAGACAGCTTTGATTTGATCCCTTGACAAAGCAAAAGCTATGGGATACAACCAATACCACATCTTATCAAAATTCTCACAAGTAATCTTGTCCTGGCACTTGGCAATTCTTTGCAAAAGCTCCATGTCCTGAAATATTGGATAAGTAAGAACAATACTTAATTTTGAGGTGCTAGACACCTATGTGTGTTTTCCATCATTTGTTGGGGAGTAGTGACACATTCACAGCACATGTGGCACATATTTACATCAATCCAGACCGTTAGAAGTACCCTTTTTTAAAATATCATCCGTCACGATTCCCTATCATCAGATTAGTTCGGTTTTGGACTAAAACAACAAGAATCACCACACCGAAATGGGTCCGAGTTATATTGAGTCGGGGCGGGCCATACTGGTTTCATTCCCCAAGTGAGTTGCAGGTAATTAAACTCCGAACCATGGACCTATTTGGTATTGAGCCCATCCTGGAAATCACACTGATTCGATGGTCATGGTAGTCATCACATGAACTGTTAAAAGAGAACCGTCGGCATCCCAATTCAGGGGCAAGGATCATAAGGTTAAAATTGTTGATTATTGGGTGGCATTCCATCCACAATGAGGCCCAGGTTCTGATCGTTCTGGATCGATGTGCATGTATGCCACGTGTATGGTGGATGAGTCAGCACTGTTTTAAGAAATTTTGGAAAAGGACCATTGTCATCCAGCAAAACTTTTGAGTGGGGATTGAAGTATGCACCCTCACTGGGTGAAAGATAAAAAAGTTGAGATGAAACCTGTCCAGATAGACCTCTACTAGAGCAACGAGAAATTTTCATGAATTTCTTTTCAATTTCCAGGGCTGCACTTTTCCAAAGAACTTGGTTGTTGCTTCGTGGAATTGAGTTCCAAGTATCTATTCCTTCTTGGACCAGTCCCTTTGCAATCAATATCTGGTGCCTGAAGAAACAACACGAGACCTATCAAATCACTGTAACACAATACATTTTAAGTTCCAAATTCATTTAAAAAGAAAAGATCAAATTTATATCTGCAGTCACCAAACTTGAATGCCTCCACATGTGCCTACATGCACTCATGTGAGAGCTGGGTTGTACATCAGGTCTCCCCACCATCAATTCACACTGGCCCAAAAGTCAGGCCAGTCTGCTTGTCAGGTGGGCCATACATGTACAATGAATGCAGACTGATGGCAATCTCTTTCAACCATCCATTTCTTCAGAAATATGTGGGCCCAACTGATGAGCAGAATGGTCTGATTTGGGACTAAAATTGTGCCCATCTCATGAACAGCCCACATCTCACCATGTGCCATATCCGCACATTTGGGGGCTCTGGATCTTAGGACTGCAGTTGCATGTTTGGAAGTAGCATTCCTCTTAGTGAAACCAAATCAGATTACCGGTGATGAAAACAACCCGTGTACAAGGAAACCTGCTGTGCAAAGTCCGACATATCTTGGTCGCTAGCAGTAGTTACAATCTCTCTTAGTAATAGAGCGCGCTCATCCATGCCTTCTAGACAATATTTGAAAACTGAAAAATCTGAGATGGGCTTTCTAGTATCTGCCATCCCTCTGAAAGCCGAGTTTCTGGCATGAACACTCTCGGAATCAGATGGAATGCTGTCTGTCCTTTCGAGGTTTTCAGGTTTCCCTTCCAAACCCACTCCAAATGCATTCCCATCCTATGTTAATGCCGAACAAGTGACAAGTCAATAGAAGTTAAAAAATCAAGGACAAGAAATGGATACTCAATCAGACAACAATTACAAAAATACAATGGAAACATAAATATTTGAACAAGTACGTCAATTCTAGAGGACGATACCATCCTCAACCCAAGGATATCTATGGTACCATCCGGTCCCCAGTGAGACTGCTGATCTGATGGGCCCCATGGTGGATGGATAATGCCTAAATGTACTTGACATGACAATCTTACCCCATGGATTGGCTGCCTGCAAAAAGACAGTTAAGAAAGAAAATATGGCAACAGTCCATATTCAACTGAAAATAAAAAACATAGGACGGCTAGGATCTCCAATCTGGGAGTTTTAGGAGCATGTTCCACACATGGTGGGCCCACCATATTAACGGTCTGGATCACTGAACTGTGAAACCAAGGATACATGCATCTTCTCTGATTGAGGAGCATTCAATACATCATCAATGCTAAAGATAGCAAACATAGGATACCTCCTTAGCAGTTAAGCAACGAGAGCTGTACGCATTGTCTAGATGTTCCGGAACAGTGTTAGCATAGATCCTAATTGATGATTTTTCATTTCCCACTTTAACACGTTTTGGAGGGGGGCTGTACTTCGACATCCGCTGATTCAAGATCTGTAAGTGGCCATCTCTATTGTGATGTTGTGCTTCAGGGGATCCCTCATCTGCTCCTGATGACTGAGGTCCATCAAGTTGGTGTGCTGTTGATGTCGGCCTTTTCCACAATACAGAAGATGTCCGGCTATTACGGTTCCTAGAGATGCAACGAATCGGACGGGAGAATGCTTCAAGAAAAGGATATGTTTCAGTGGATGGTGAGTCGAGAGGCTCAAAATGTACGCGAAATAGCCTGTTGTCACATTTGGAAGAAAGCTGAAATGGCAAAAAAGAACCAAGTCATTGATGAAATTCAGTTAAAGCAGCCATAGAACTTGCTTTCTGTAAATGCGCAAGTATATCTCTATACATCAATGAAATGAAAGGAGAAGATCCAAGAGGGATCATGGGACAGGTGTTAGGTAATGAATTGAGTGGATCTGCACCAGTGCTAAGATTTCTATGGCAATAACCTGAGATATTTTAAGCTTAAAGGATGCATGGCCATGAAGAAGTTTAATGGGTCTGTCGGTAGAAGGCAATTCAACTCCATCGTAGCTTGTCAAAAGAGGAGCTTCAGCTTCATCCTTTGGCTTCTCCACTGACGCTCCATTGTCGGCGTATACAAGTGAAGCAACAAGCTGACCCAAAAAAAAAGAAAAAAAGGAACAACAACGGTTATATAAATATAGAAGAAATATCTAGAATTGATATCCCAATCACAGATCAGTGCAAAATAGGAGATAAGGACCTCAATTTCCTTGTGTACAGAACGACCAAGGGCATCTAGTAAAACGACATCCAAGGAGAAATTCCTGCGACAAGATGCCTGTAATTCAGTAGAACTGTTAGTTCAGAAAAATCAAGCATGGAAATAATCACACCCAAGCATAGATATGAATATCGATATTGTATAAGCCGATACAGGGCTGTATCGGCCATATCGGAATCGGTTGGACCGTATCGGCCAATACAGCCCGTATTAGTGCCGATACAAGGCCAATATGACCGATACGCCCATAAAATCCCAAATTTGAAAAAAAAAAAATTCCTTAAAAAATTCACTCATATTTCCTGTTCTTCTTTTCATTTAAACCATGAAAGAATATTAAAAACACATTATAGGCTAGATCTAAACCTATTTTGTGATCAAAACAATTGATTTGAATGGAATTCAACTAATCGAAGCGAAGTGGACCATTATGGGAAGAATCGGAAAGAAGGGTAAACCTGCACTTTCTTTTTTATATTTTCATCTTCATTTTGTTGTATTTCCAATGTAATGGGTCATTGTTCACCAATTCATGTTTGATTTGTATTCAATTAGGGCCCATTTAGTTGACCTTCAACAAGTCAAATTGACAAACAACATTCTCATCAAAAGAATGATCCGATACACCATTGAATACATGGTCATAACACACAAAAAAATAGATTCATGAATATTTTATTTTTTCCTATTTTTCTGATATTTTTTCATATTGTTTTGCTTCAATTTTTTTTTTTTTTTTACCGATACGGGCCAATACAGATCAATACGGCCCCAATTCCAATACGCAATGCCATATCGTATCATTTTTCCATGGGGTCGATATGGCGGCCGATATCGTCATTCAGAACCATGCACCCAAGTGCAGTCTCCCATTGCAGGTTAGATTAGAACTAGCAATCACGCAATGGTTGCCGATTAAATTATATGCTTTTATAGTTCAAATCTTAAAATTATCTAATTTCATTCTTCGGCCATCCTTTTTTTTTTCACCTTGCTCATGATTTTAAACATCACATTTAGGTAGTCTCGGGAAAGAGAGTTTGTACTAACCTTGCCCCCAACAACGCTCCAAACGCCATCGTCACCTTCTTCAACCTCATGCTTTTCGGAGATACATGAACTATCAATAGATAGTTCCAGGGGTGGGTTCTGCAATTAACCAAACCCGTTGAGTATGAAGACATGGTATGATCTATATAGGTAATGAGAAAATGTCAACATAAGGTCCTCTTCCTGTTCTTGTACCTTTACAAAGTGGTCTGCAATAGATGATGATTTAGGCAGGACTCGAAGATAATGCACATAGCCCTGAAGTCTCTTGTCGGCTCCATCACCACCAGCCAAAGTAATTTTCTGTAAATCATCCTGATAAGACTCATTCTTTGATGAGTGAGACAGAGGTGTCTCTCTGACCAACACTCCATCTATGTAAAGGCGCATGCAATTTGTAGCCACCTAATGAGAATACATGGATCCAAATATTCCACATTACATACTACAAGAGAACATGGAATGCTAATTCAAAATTGCATGTGATGTCTTGCAAGCATGCCAAGCAACTAAAAAGACAGTATGCCTGGAATGTTGGAACAAACACAGAGATCTGGTAAATTTTGGGGTTTCATGTAATGAGCAATGAATTTGGGTCTATGAGCCAAAAATGTTGGGGCATTTGATTGTTTTGCAATTGTATTCATTTAGGTTTTTTCTTGCATTAAATGGATCAAAAAGGGGGGGGGGGGGGAAATCAAGATATTCTTGTAGAAGTGAGGAAAAATAAAAACCTTGGAAAGCCAACAAGATTCTATGTTCTAAACTATGAGTAAAGGTATCAGGAAACTCCTTGCCCAACCATTATGCATTGTAGAGAACCCACGTTCTAGAATGTGTCCAATAGTTGCCTAAAATTCCTCGAACTGGTCATTCAGTGTTACATAGAAAATCACATTCTAGAAGGCATTTGAGATTTCATTTCTTGGCATTGCCAAGTAATCTGGTAAAGGGCATTGTGTTTTGTTTACACATTGCCGATATTTTATTGGAAAACTATGGTTTGGTATTCTCAGCAAGAGCATTCTCCTCAGGGTTACCTTCAGTTTCAATCTTTCAATACCAAACACATTAATAGTGTTTTTAATTTTATCGATGCAAAACTATATTGACCAATGACATGCAATGATCATAAGTAGATGACATCATCATGACTAGACCTCATTATGTATTTGATGATAAGAATGTGTTTCTGATGAAAAACACTAAAAATAATTGGGAAATCCATCAAATCAAGTGATTATCTCACTTGAGTAAAACTTGTGTTATAATGAAAACAAACCTCGCATCCAACATGAACCCATTTAGCAAGTGGGCATTCAGTCTCTGCAGATAAACATGGCACGTTGGTCCAGGAAACAGGAGAACGGGGAGCTTCTTCATGCAGGAACAACAATGGAAAGAGCGTTATCTTCTTCTCCTTGTTCAAGACAAGAAAGGGAATGTCACCTTTGATGTCTGGATGCATCTGGAAAACCAAAACGAATTGGATTCAATCACTTTTCCGTGAGAACAGAAAAAAAAGGAAACTGACATTGTTTTCGACAATGAAAATGAATCGAAGTGCTACATGGGGAGAGATCATCTCCAGCAACCGAATGAATAAGATGCCAAGGAAAACATGTTTCCTCCTTTTTTCCATAACCACAAAGAAAAACACATTACAGAATGAACCAATGTTTTAAAACCTGGACCAGACCAAGACCCATTTCTTTCAGCGGTTCAGTCACAAACGGCCCGGCCGGGGTTCCAACCATCCAACCTGTTATATGTACTTAACTAAAAATACAAAATGGTACTTAATGTACAGCAAAAGCATATGTCGTGGAGCAGCAAGGAGCATGATTTCCTAAGGAGGTCATTGGTTCAACTTCGCCTGGTCTAAAACTTTGACATGTCTAATTAAAAAAAAAAAAAAAGCAGTAGGCCAGTTGACCTGCCTGGTCCACTGCCTGACCTGGATGCTTGGACCAGCTAAACTGCATTGTCAGAACGGTTTCTTTACCAAAACAGGCCTCTAAGTGAACCCTACCCATTATCCTGCTCAGTTTGGTCTAAACTAGTCCGAAGGGCAGCCGGTCCAGTCTGGTTTTTAAAGCAAAATGATAAATACGCACTTATTTGATGACAGAAAATGAGTAGAGAAATAAATAGCACATAAATGTTGCGTCTGCTATTGGAATTCATCCGTTTACATGAGCATCTGCATGTTCCCTTAATAAATAGCACGTAAATGAATAGGGAGAGAGCAAATATCACCTTCTTAACAAGAAAAAATTAGGTTATCCAAGAAAACACAATCCTCATCCATTTTCCACAAAATCAACACCAAAAAGCACAAAAAATAGGAATCCAATTTTGCAATGAAAAATGAGTATAGGTATGGTATTGCAGCCTTTTCTGTCAGAAAGCATTTGTATACCCAAGAAATCATCGATTTCCATGTCTCCATGACTAATTGTAAAACAAAAAGGGAAACACAGCTGATGATAAAGGAATCTCATGAAACCAGACACAATATGGAAAATCGAGACCAGAGTATCATTTAACTCTTCCATTTCTCCAAAAATGAATCTGGGAAAATGTCCTGGATGCTTGGACCAGCTAAACTGGGCAGTCCAAACAGATTCCTTCCCAAAACGAGTCTCTTAGTTCTGGCACGACCAGGTCGCACAGTGTAGAGAAATAACTACACATGGGAAATGTTACATCTAGTGATGGAATCCATCTAGGTATACCGATAAATGTGAATTCATCCACTTGTCCATAACCAATCCCAACCAATCCCAGGGAAAATCTCCTGGCACATGCAGGTTCCCTGATTAATAGAACATAAATGCATGTGTCTCACCTGGTAGCCCAGCTGGAAGACGCCTAGGCGTTTCAACAGCAGGTCTCATGTTCAAGTTCTAAGGAGACACACTAACCCCACTGGTAGGTGGGTGCATCATGTGACTAACCAAGTGGGTGCATTGCCCAGCTAATAGGGTGGGTGCGTTGCATGACCAACTTAAAAAAAAAAAATGAATAGGTAGATACGAAATAAAGCCTTCTTCTTGAGAGAGCGTCAGGGTATCGAAGAAAACACAACGTCATCCATTTCCTACAAAGCTCACTCTGAAAAGCACACACACACACACACAAAAAAAAAAAAAAAAAAGAAGGAAGGTAAACATGAATCCAATTTTCTTCCGTTAGAAAGCATTTGAATACCCAAGAAATCATCAATTTTTCCATCTCCATCACTAATTGTAAAACAAACAGGCAACTGCAGCCGAGGACAAATGAATCTCATGAAACCAAACACTGTGAGAAACATGAATTGGGTATTTCCGCAATCGAAAAGCATTCGTACCCAAGAAAACATCAATTCTTCCATTTCACCACAAACAAACTCAAAATAAAGCTGTGAAAATGGTAACTAGACATTGCTCACAACTGACGAAAAACAATATCATGAAAATGAGAAACAACGGGAAACAACGGGAAAAACCAGGTTTGTTATCTGCACTGGGAAGTAGCAAAAGGGTTTTCTATTTTCCTTTAATGAAAACTGACTATAGATGCTATACATTACCACCACATCCTCAATTGGAAAGCCTTTGTACCCAACAAGTCATCATTCTTCCATTTCTCCACAGCTAATTGCAAAAGGAAGAATCCTCACGAAAACCAGACACAACAGTTAAAAACAGAAAATGGGTATTGTTGCCTGCATCAGAAGAGACAGTACAAATACAGAGAAGAAGAGAAATCAACACCTCCAGATGATAAAAACAGTATAAAACAGGAAGTGTGTATTGTTAAAATGATAGTAATAAAAACAGTAATGCAGCAATAGAGATTGACACAGATAGAATTCGATACCCGTCCACTGTCAAAAAAAGAAGGAAAAAAATCATAAAATCCAGAAACAACATGGAAAAGAAGGAAATGGGTATTGTTGCCCGCATCGATAGAAAAGGTATGAACAAGATCGAAATAGAAAGGAGGCAGAAATCAAAACCTGCTGAATAATCGTTGCCGGCGGGCAGACGGATTCCGATAGATAAATCCAGAGGCAGAGAGAGAAGGGACCTTCGACTCGGTCGAGGCCTATCCTGACGTCTTTCAGCGAAGAATAGTCGTCGTCGGTTTCTGCGACGGCAGCCTGAGCAGCCATGGCGGTTCTTTTCACTCTTACAGATAGATGAATCGAGGTGAAGGGGGAGCTTAACCTGCGCCTCTTTGGAGGGGGAGAGCTTAACCTGCGCACCCCTGGCGTGTTCGATGGGAATGGGAGTTGGGAGGGTTTGGAGGTTTTGGGGGGAATCAGGAGAGGTTGGTGTTCTCTCTCTTGACGGCTGTTAATTAACGGTCTGTCGTACCGTATATACGGAGTGGGGTACCTAACTTCGGTATTTACATACAGTAATGTCGGCTGTCACGTGAGATGCACGTGTGGTAAGGTTTCGTGTTCCTTGTGTCGCGACTTATGACTATCATCACTGTCTGCCGCCCCATTGGGCAAGCTTATTAAAGTGATCTGAAGATCGGGACCGTTCGTTGCATGGATGATGCTGTATAAAAGCGATTTTAAGAAAATTACTCTGAAAGAATGGTTCTTCAATTTGACAGAAATTTTTCAATGGATCACATTCAACTTGAAAAATCGAAGAATAAGATCATTCTTGAAGTGTCGTTATTGTAAAGTAGTTTATTGATGGTAGCAGTGAGAAGATGGACGGTTCCAGAAATTGCTCCATCCATACATGTTGGCCCCAACAGGCAACACATGCGGCCGATCCTTAGTCGCGACATATGCAAAACGAACTCGTTTCAGTAGAACAGGAATTCCAGGTGGGCCATCTTCAGGCGTCAAACGCAAATCGACGCCGTTGGTTATTAATTTTCTGTCCACTTCTTCGTGCGCACGTGAAATACATGTGAATGAACCATGCACGTATTTTTGCTGCATGGAGTCAACCGTAGACACTCCAGATTTCACACACAGGTGCATCTCACAAAGGCGGCGAAGCGGGGACTGTTGGGAAATGGAAGCCACGTGTCTATGAGAAAATTGGACAGTTACAAAAATTAATAACGATCTGACGCGAATTTCACTGTGGTAGCCTGAGTGTGGGGCCACAGTCACGTGGGACATCCACTCCGTTCATCAGTCGCACCAAATCATATTAGTGTGGATCCTTCGTAAGGTGAGTCCCACTAGAGCTTTGGATCCTCATCCTCCCTTGGTGTGGCCCACTAGAGCTTCGGAACAGCTAATTTTTAGTCCATCTGTTCAAACATGATCCGGAGCAAATGATATAAGGAATGCATGTCTTATATGTATCATGGAGGGCCACACAGAGCTTTTTGTTACGCATGCTCCATGCAACATGTGGGATCTTCCATTATTAGGGTGTCTTATATGTGTCATTCCTAAGGAATAAACAGAAGTGTTGAAGTAGCCTTCAAATTGTGCACGGTTTGGGTGCTCATACAACTTGGGTGATTGGTCGGATGGTTTGGCCGAGATGTACAGTAAGGCAGCTTGACAGATTTCATGTGCCTAAATCGGTCAGATGACCAGTTTGCAGGGGGCTCCGACTGATCGGTGTTGTGGCTGGACGCAACGAATCTAGAAGTTTCTTATTGCAAGTCGGTCTCTTATACAGTTTTGCGCAAGAGGTTTCTGATTTCAATTTTATGCCTATTTAATGAGTGTAATGCGGGATTAAGAGTTTTGACATTGGGGCCATGTTTCCTAGATTGATTGAGAGGATTCTAGGGTAAAAGAAAGAGCTTAGGGAAAGCTTAGGATTCTTTGGAATGAAGAAAATGACTGTGTTTGTCCGTTTCATGTGAGAATAAGCTTTGGTCAGCTTGAGGATTTCTTTTGTGGGTGTTTTGTTTCTTCATTCTCTGTAAACTTCTGTTAATCATAATGAATCGCTTTGTGCCGTAGTTTTTACCCGTTGAGGGTTTTTCCACGTAAAATCAAATTGTCTCTTGTGATTGAATGCTTGTGTGGTTTTGATTACATTGTGTTTCTCGTTTGATCATATTCTGCTGTGGTGTTATTCGGCTTCCGCTTGCGCTGCCGGCGCCCTTATTCTCAACAAAAAGATCACAAGTGGTGTTTCCTAGAGTGGCATAGGTCTCACAAGCAGTTACTAAGACAATTTGCAATAGGAGTGGTAGTCAAGGCAGTTATTGTAACTACTTAACATGAATCATTTAGATAATTCTTTCCTTTAAAGAATAACTTATAAATAATAGATGACTTCAATAGAGTAAAACGTCTCATACTAACCAAACTAAATCAAATATATATTTCAAGTTACTCTGTGCTCCTTAACATAATCTATCTATTCCTTAAGTAGCATTTGAATAGAAGTAAATAAAGGTAAATAGAAAAAATTGGGAGTAAATGATATTTTAACTGTGTTTGGATATAAGTAAATGCATGGAAATGAAATGAACTTGTAAATGAAATCCTCCCTTCGAGAGAGGATTTTGAAGTAAACGGGGTGAAGTGCTTTTTTTTAGCTCCATTGGAGAGTCGCACGACTAAACAAAGGTGGTGTTACGCACATATTCATCATACACATGACATGCTAGTGATGCTCCAAAACCATTCAAATACCTGCTACATCGCTAAAATCACACTAATAAAATGATCCAAACCATCTAAAAGTTAGCCATCCAAATGAACGGTTAAAAAGCATTAGCAAGTTACTTGTTTGTAATCCTTTTTTTTTTTTCCCACTCGAAGCTCAAGATTTTTGTATTTTTGGTTAAATTATATATTTCAATGGGCTTAATACAATCAATTTATTAAATATTACATATGTACACTAATTTGAGGTATTAAAGTTGATTTGGGATATCACATATGTTCCTGTGAATATGTTGAAAAATTCCAATGCATTCCAAATCCTCCCATTTACTCTTATCCAAACAAAATATTTGAATTTTAAATGCATTTCATTTACTCTCATCCAAACACATGCTGTGTAAGCCATTTACTCCCAACTCATTTACCTTAAATTCCATTTTCCATTTACAAGCTCCTAAACGAGCCTTTAACGTAATCAATAGTTTACGTTTCTTAGCATGATTAGTAACAGTAATCTAACAGTTGTTAACTTTAGTTGTAATCCAAGACCATGCTTATATGCTGGACTTAGTTTAATATTAAGCAAGTGTTAGTGCACTTTTTTATGGCATACTAGTGCACCTTATTTGTTAATCACGTGCGTCCATGTGTTGTAATGTCGATTGAGCCTTGGCTAGTTGAAGATTCAACATTCAAGTGGACAAGAAGTATCGAGGAAGAAGAACAGATAAACGAGATGCCTTTGTGACCCTAACCCTTAGAACCTAAATAACTAAAAATCTAGATAACTTAGACCTAATAGGAAAACCCTTAGTCGTCGTCATTAGTCTTAAATCATATAGAAAACATGATAACTTAGGCTAATTAAAGAGACGCTAACTGTTGTAAACAAATAGGCCTAGACAATAGTTTTCGATGGAACTTCGATGTCATCGTAAGTCATTTCGATGGGTCTTCGATGCCATCGAACACATGTCCAGCAACAATGTGAACTCTCTGGACAGCTCTTCAAGGCCATCGAATAGCCGTTCAACCCCATCGAAGGTGCTTGTTTGACGTCATCAAAGAGTGTCCGATGTCATCGAATTGGATGTCCAGCAACTGAAGAAACTCTCTAGACAATCTTCGATCCCATCAAAGTATGGTTTTCGAGCTATCGAAGGTATCTTTGATCCCATCGAAGCTGAGTTCAATGCCATCAAAGATTCCCAAATTTGCCTTTTTATAGTTGGAGATTTATCTATAAAAATCGATGGTTCGATTTTTAGGCTTAAGAGAAAGATTTTAGAGATTTAGTAGCCACCATTGTTGCATACACCCATAGGCTCTAATCATAACTCGTTCAAGACATCTTTCTTATAGTTTATCAGAAGCATGGAGCATTCAAAGCTCATGAAGAAGATAATCATGTTCCCTCTTGATCTCTAGGAGTTTAGACACTTTGATAATAGGTAGAATCTTTGTCTAAACATCCCCTAAAGATCCTTTAGGTAATTCTCCAACTTACAACCCACTCATACCCTTAGGGGGTGTTTGGCGCACGAACTTAAGAGGGATCAAGTGAGATGGATTTGCATTTGGGACCTTGCCAATTACATGCATTGTTTGGAGAGGCTGGGATTAGGTGGGATAAATTGCATTTTGTCCCACCTGAAATCTCAGGCTTGAGTGTTGCTTACCATGTCATGTATTCAATTTTTTTCAAAATGTGGGTTAACATTAAAAATTTATGTGGGTCCCACCATGACATATGGACCCACACCATCCATCCATTTTTTTGAGATCATTTTCGGGCATTCGCCTAAAAATTTGGCAAATCCAAAGTTCAGGTGGACCCCACTACAAAAATAATGGGGATTAAACGCCTACCATTGAAACTTCTTGTGGGCCTTAGAAGTTTTGCATGAAGCTGATATTTGTGTTTTCTCTTCACCCTGGTCTGTTTGACCTTATGAACGGGTTAGATGGCATTACTTTCTATTCAAGCTGGTCATGCTGATATTTGTGTTTTCAATTGTAGGAATTGATGTGTCCCACTACTTTATGTTATGTGGTCCACTCGAGCATTGGATCTGCTTGATTTTTTTTGGATCATGCTCTAAAATGATCTAAAAAAATTGACAGACAATGTGGATGTAACAAAAATATCATGGTGGGGCCCGCAAAACCCATGTGATGTTAACACCTTAGCAAGATACTCTTTTATTCCAAACGTGTGTGGGATTGTGTAATATTCCACAGATTCCACGACAATCCACTGACATGAGTAATTATTATCTATTTTAAATCTCATCTCACCAAATCCCCCTTAATCCCCCTTAAGCCCATGCACCAAACATGCCCTTAGGTTGTAGAGTCCACCACCTCTTCACTTTAGGCATCTCTACGGAGTATCTCATTCAAGGTAGCTAATCTTAGAGCTGGAGCATTGGCGACGCATTGGCATCAATGATCGGGGGAGTAACGAGGAGCTGATTGAAGCACGGGATAGTAGAGATCAAGAAACCCAAGTGACATATCAACGAGGCTCAAATCCAATAAGTAATGTTATCAATTTGTAAAGTCCAACTACTCTCTTCCTGTGGGGAATTGAGTGTAGAGTTTGAAGTGCCAAACTTGATAGGTTCGATTGTAGGACCCAAGTTCGATTGTAAGGCCAAATTAAGTCTCCGAGTGGGGAGCCTCCGGCAAGAGTATACGCTATGTTCGATTGTAAGACCTTGGTTCAATTGTATAGCCTAAAAACATTGAGGTTCGGTTGTAGGACCTTGCCTTGAGTAAGCCTAAATTGAGGTTCGGTTGTAGGACCTTGGCTCTTGAGTAGAGCCTAAATTGTCAAGTTTCTAAGGGGAGCCGTCGATACGGGTGTGTACGTGGTCTACCAACACAGGTGCGTACGTGTAGGTCCTTGAGTAGGTCCCGATCCTTGTGTAAGATTGTAAGGTTGGGAGTAACCTATTTAAAACTCCTAGGTTGTTTGGTGAACTTGATTTAAAACCCTCTAGTGAAATTCGATGTACTCAATTAGTAAGTACAACAACTGGGAGTGGAGTAGACAAGTAGTTGAACCACCATACATCGTTGTGTCTGTGATTGTTATTTAAGCACATTTCCATTCATGCTTTAGCCTTTCATTGATGAATTATATGTTTACTTGAATGGATGAATGCTAGTCAATTAGTTGTTTAATTCAAACATATGACATATATTTTCACTCTCTACACTAGGTGCTTGTTTAGTAAAATCTATTATAGTATGGACAATATATATATATTAGTTGCTTGATAGTTTTATCATTTGTAATCTAAGTGCTCAGGCTAGTTTAGTTATTGCTTTATCATTTGTTAGTTTGTGTGATTGGACCCACTGAAGCTTGGAAGCTGAAGTGTTTCTGCTTACTTAGATTGGATTGCTAATTAATTTTAAATAGGCGAAAAGAATTTAAAAAAGGTCTTAATCACCCCTATTTGAGACTTAGCCATTATTCTAGTAGACCTGCTTTAACTTCCGCATATAGTGTAGGGTGCCGTGTTAAACCATCTGATACACAATTTCAGCAAGTTCTCTATCAAGAAAGCTGTTTTATAATTGTTTTTCATGGCTGATTGTAAGTATTTACTTTTTTTTTTAATCTGAATTGAAAAGTCCTTTTGTACGGAGGGTAGAGGTGTAACTCACCTTCAGAGGACGAACCCCACTCTCCGATAATCGCCTGATTATCTCAAACAACACTATGTAAGTGGTGAATAGGTGACCAATCTTATTCAATTTTGGTCATATACTATCGATTATGACGTATTTGCTTATCTTGCAGCTTGAGATCTTAGTTGTTCGATTTGTATTGAGTTGCACAATTCGTTCCAGCATGCCCGCATCATTCACGTGACCGAATTTGAAATTGAGAGGCATCATTTTTTGCACGTCCGGTAGAACCCTAAATTTTATTTGGTTGGCATTAATATTTGTCATTCAATGTGAAATTGTTTAAGTGACCGAAATATCGATCGGGCTATGAGATATGCAAATGGAAATTCTGCATATTGCAGAATAAGGGAGAACTTTAGCCGAGTTATCACTTGCTTAGGCTAAGTAAACTCGGATTGAACATGAAAATTTCAATAGATAGATGGCCAAACAAACCAAGATCATAAATCGGTTGAAGGCTCTCGTCACTAAAAGAGCGCAAACAACATATGCGACACCTCACCCGAATGTTCAAAAGGTTGAGATTAGCACTGTGGGAATTTTGGCATAAGTACCGCCTATATCTTCACCACAGTAGTGTAACATTCATTTGTCTTCGATATAGGATGTATGGAATGCTCAACCGCCCGCCAAGTTCAGACGACCGAAGCGGGAGGCCAAGAACTTCATTCTCGAAGATTGGAATCAAGGAACACTCAAGGGCAACCTTCCTAGCATTTTCCTAAAAATTCATTATTCGACGAATGATATAATTATATATGACTGGAACCACTACCCGTGGCCTAACCAAATCGTATGGCTCGTGACCAAATCATGTAATTGGTCAAGGAAATGGGAAGCTAAGTTCTTGACCGCACTACTACTTTGGTCTATTATAAGCTTTATCCTAAACGAATTGACTAATGGTCTTTATTGTTGTGACCGACTTCGATATTTTTTTATCGAGACGGATGAGTTTGACCAAGATGGCTGATTTCGACAGTTTTTCATCGAGACAGTCGAGTTCGATGTTTTCAGTTGCATTTATGCGTCGAACAACGAGTTAACGTCGCATTCACCTTTTACCCAAAGGAGAAGCGACATGGGGGCAATGTTGTGCACTATTTCTAACTGTTCATGGAGAATCAATCAGAAGATAACAAGTGACATTGCAAGAGAGTGTAATAGGTCCCACAAGCAATTACGAGGATAGGTGGCAAGAGGAGTGGTGTCCAAGGCAGTTGCTGTAACTACTGAATGTGGAGCATTTAGATGGTTCTTTCCTTTAAAGAGCAACTCATAAATAACAAAGGACTTCAATATAGCAAAACATCTCATACCAATCAAACAAAATCAAATCTATTTTCAAATTATTTTATGTTCCTTAACATAATTTGTCTTTTACGTTCATCAGTGTAACATATTCTTTATGTTCCCTAGCATAATGAGTACTTTACGTTTCTTAGTGTAATTAGCAACAATATTTTAATAGTTGTTAACTTTAGCAATACCTATAGTTTATGCTCATACGCCAGACTTATTTTAATATCAAACAAGT
The DNA here is from genome assembly GCA_003013855.2 of Liriodendron chinense. NCBI lineage: Eukaryota > Viridiplantae > Streptophyta > Magnoliopsida > Magnoliales > Magnoliaceae > Liriodendron > Liriodendron chinense. The sequence goes on along the minus strand of PVNU02001363.1, from coordinate 177,750 downwards.
TCTCTATTTTAAAAGGTGTTCTGCAGTTGTTCTTCATAGCCGACTATAAGTATTTCTCTTTTGTTTTATATGTATTGAAAAGTTTTTTCGTACGAAAGACAGAGGTATAGCCCATCGTTGGAGGATGAATCCCACCATCCGATAATCACTTGATTATCTCAAATAATACTGAGCAAGTGGCTGAATAGGCAATTGATCTTATTCAATCTTGGTCATATATAGTCAATTCTCATGTATTTGCATATCTTGATGCTTTGGGTCTTAGTTGTTCGATTTAAATCAGTCATATAGTCTGCCATTCACATGACCGAATTTAAAATTAAGAGACAATCGAATGTTTATGAAATTCTTTAGTTGTTAGAGATCACACATGAACGCTTTACGGTAAGTGTTTGGGGAAGCGGATTGCATCAGAATTGATCCAGGTAAGGCTTTGCGGGGCCCACCGTGATGTATGGGTTTTATCCATGCCATTCATCCTTTTCTCGTATCATTTCAAGTTATGAGCAAAAAAATAAGGTAGATCAAAGGCTCGAGTGATTCATACAATGGGGATTGAATGCCCACCAAAAAGACTTCTTGAGGGCCACATAAGCTTTGGGTCAAGCTCTGAAAAAGTGTATAAACGGCATGGATAAATAACATACATCACGATGGGCCCAACAGAGGCCCCTGCTTTGGGGACGCGGATTGGCCAGTGACCCCAACACCAGCCCCGGGACTGGTGTCAAAGCTGTGTGGGCCCACCATGATGTATTTGTTTTATCCATGCTGTCCATCTATTTTTCCACTTCATTTTAGGGCATGGGCTAAAAAACGAGGCAGATCCAAATCTCAGGTGGACCACACCACAGGAAACAGTGGGAATTGAATTCTCACCGTTCAAAACTTCTTAGAGGCCACAAAAGTTTTGGATCAAGCTGATATTTGTGTTTTCACTTCATCCAGGTTTGTGTGACCTAATCAACAGGTTGGATGGCAAATAAACATCACAGTGGGTCCTGTGAAGTTTTTAAGGGTGAATGTTTAATCAACACTGTTTTCCTGTGGTGTCGTCCACCTGAGATTTGGATCTGCCTCATTTTTTGGCCCATGCCCTAAAATGAGGTGGAAAAATGGATGGACAGCGTGGATAAAACACAAACATAGCTTTGACACCAGCCCCGGGGCTGGTGTTGGGGTCACTTGTCGCCTGCTTGGACCCATTTTGGTACAGGCGGGTTCAGTACGCAATCCACTTTCGGCGTTCGGAAGTTAAAACTAGTACCTAAAGTGTAAAGGCAGTTGAAAAGATAGTACATTTAATAGGATTGAATGGTTGATACACATTTCGTATACGTGGAGGTTACCCGTAATGTATACAGTAGATCCAATCCATCCATCACATGCGTCCCTTGGTACTTTTCCTACCTCTTTGAAAGAAAAAACAATCGATCATTAAATGGGCCATATAATAGGAAAATTTTCGATTGGACGGCTACTATTAAAAGCCTTCTAAATTACGTGGGGCTCCTTGTGATTGGTGCAGAACATCCAATCCGTCCATCACGGACATATTCTTATGATATCCAACGGCCCAAAAAATTTCGAACCGTTTTTATGTGATTTACAAACTTTTGGCGGGATGTACCGCCCGAAGCTAGAAATAGAATGCCTGCTTTATAAATGGCAAACGCTTTATGGTGAAAAGCGTCAACAACTTAAAAACTATCTATCCATCCAAACGTATTCTTTTTAGGAACCGTTCATTGGACGCACGTGTTGCATCTGACCAGTGGACCGATCAGATATTTGGGCGGCCACATTCACCTCGTGGCCCACTCGATTAAGAGCCTGATCTCGCGCACGTGTGGCCCTTGAGCCCATTCGGTGCATTTCTGTTTTGGCGCTTGCTGAATCCGGATTGGCGTCCAAATACAAGTCGTCGTCATGCACTGCTGAAGCGTTTCTGCTCTCTCTCTCTCTCTGATAGAATTCCGAGAATCATTCGACAAGAATCTCATCTCTTTTCTCGGAACGCAGGTTCAAATCCCTCCCTCCTTCAATCTCTCTCTCTCTCTCTCTCTCTCTCTCAGTAGAAATCGAAATCTCTGTAAGGGAATCTCTCTCTCTCTCTCTCTCTCTCAGTAGAAATCGAAATCTCTGTAAGGGAATTTCGCAATCTCTCTCCGTTTCATCATCTGATCGATTCTCTTTAATTCCTCGAACTTTTAAAAAAATTTCTTATTCGCATCAAATGAATCGAGACTGCACAAAATCTTCGAAATGAAACCCTAAACCCAGAAATCGGATTGCGTGTAATTCCAATTAAGAAGAGTAATTATCTGTATGTCGCGTTGAATCTTCAAACCCTAATTGTTACTAAATTTTTTTTTTTTCTATTCACAGCTGATCTGTTGAATCTTGAGATAGTTCTCTGTACGACCCTGTCTTACTTATTGGCAATTCTGATGTGGAAATCATGCAATATGCTTCTTGAATTTATTGACATACAAGGACGAACCTGTGACTGGTACTGTAATTACACTAGTTATTTCATTTTCTTGACATTTCGTACATATGTTTCTTTCAATTTATGATGTTAATCTTTCAAGTGTCATACTTATATTACAAATTTGTGGCTGTACTGTACATTCTGAGAGTTCCCAAGAATTGTTTCCACTCAAACTGCAAGTGGCACTCGGCGCTGCTGGCTGATAGGAAGGATCTGCCCATACATAGTCACCTCCAAGCTAAGCGCAAGAATCACGAACAAAGTAGAAATAATAACAAGAATTTTTATTCATTTCAAAGGTGTCTTGAGACTACTCATATCAGGTCCTTAAATAGACTTCTTAGATGTACAAAGGAGGAGTTCTTAATGTCATTGACAACTAATGCCTTGTTACAAAATAGAAGAGTAATCAAGAAAGATGCTCAATGGATAAGGGGGATCTAATGGAATTTTATTGTGTGGCTGGCTGATTGATTTTGCATAGATAGCTGCCTAACTAGGAGGCTTGGGTCTCCTTACTGATGGGCCAGCTGTGGAGCTCCGGCCTTGCCTATGGATTTTGATCCCAATTTAGCTTGCATCAGTCCTTATCGACTTGAAAGAACTTGCTATGGCGAATTAATGGCGTGATATTGCTCATGGAGGTTAGGATTCAAGTGTTGAAAGTCTGTAGTTGTGATCCACGTACGTAGCATCAGAGAGAGGTCGTCCTTGCCAACGGATGGGAAATTTCTGATAAACACCTTTGTGAGTGGAGACGGTTTGGTCGTCGAGAACATCAATGATTGTATTTGTCGGTGACAAAATGGTCGGAAGTGTGATAGCTTGTTCATCAATACTATCATTAGTACGATGCCCACGATAGATGGAAAGATATTTTACATTGAAAGTAGGATTGATAGGTAGGCAAGGACGAGAAACTTCTGATAACCACCTTGGTGAGTGGAGATGGTCTGGTTGTTGAGAACATCAATGGTTGTATTTATTGGTGATAAAATGGTCGGAAGTGTGATAGCTTGTTCCTCGATACTATCATCAATACGATGCCAACGATAGATGCAACGATCTTTTACATTGAAAGTAGGACTAATAGGTAAATTTAGTATGAGATTTAAAACATAAGCTTTGATATCAATCTTCTTTATGATTTTGAACGGTCCAACGCTACGAGAATGGAGCTTCTCCGATGATGCAGGGGCAAGGTATTCCATATTGGTAACGGTGGCTATAATGGTCGCCACCATTACCGATACGGGCGTCGGCCGTAACAGTTGAAAATATTTTTTTGCCTGAAAAATTCTGAATAATATCTAAAAAAATTTAGTATAACGTAAATCGGAAAACCATTGATGTAAATATTCCAAACATGTATTTTTTTTTTTTGTTTTTTTGTTTTGAACATATTTATGGTAGAGTAATAGTTCACTTTCTGGTGAGAGTGTTATATCGGGTTGTTTGATGAATTTATGAACAAGGTTATATGTCTCTAATGTTTACACATCACAATCAAGCATTAAAACTATAAATCGGAAAAAAGGCATAAATACCACTTTTTTGAAAAAAAGTGGCCATCGGAGCTTTTATTTGCTCAAATTGCTTCAATATAAGGTTTAAATCCTAAAAACTATAGTAAGAGTGGTCAAAATTTGCTGTAGAATGATCTAGAAGAGTTTTTGAAATGGGAAAAGTGAAAAAATGAGGAGAAAAATGGATTTAAATGGATAAAAGTGGTCATTTTTCGACTGTTATGGGGGTAACGGTTGTTATGTCCCTAACGGCCATTATGGCCCTCGTAAAGGCCGATACGGTCCAAAAAAACCAACTACCCTGATGTAGGATACCCTAATTATGATGCATGCTCATGAACACATATAATCCAGCGGAAATAAAAGACAATAATAATCTAAAAATTCAACAACTACCATCATAATCAAGAAAAATAAAAGGGAAACATGCAATAAAAGGGGCCATCATCACAACCACGAAGTATGGATTTCAAGTATTGTGTGGATTGGATCCGGCAAGGGATGAAAATTCCCGATCTTGCATGGTTATGATCCAATGCTCAATAAGGTTCACCAGTCCGGGGAATCAAGGGATTTCTCGGATTCGGAAGTGAAAATCTGAGAGAAATAGGTTTAGGGATCAATTCTCAGATTTTTAGGGTTGTGGATAATAGGAGAAAATAAGTTTAGAAGAAAGAGGAAAGAAAAGGAATTACCTTAGAAGAAAGTTGGAAGGAGGGAAGAAGAAAGAAGAAAAAGATTGGGAAGAAGATGAAGATTCATAGAGAGAAGGAGAGGAGGAAGAGGAGCCACCAAGCTTTTCTTAATCAATAATCAATAGTATAATGAAAAAGGTTTAGGGCAACACCCTTATAAAATTCGGAATTAACATAATTACCAAAATACCCTTACTAACAAAATTTCAAAATAAAAAGACATTCGCACGAAAAAACGTGTACGCACTAACCCAAAACTCAAATAAGTAAAAGTACATATAATAAACGCAAATCTAAGATGCCCGATGGCCTCCGAGGATGGCACGATGAAAGTGGGTCACGACAAATCAACGGTCCGATCGCATCATCATCGCGATTCAACAGTCCGATCATCTCTTCCAAGCAACTTACACATGTCTTTCCAAGGTGGGGTCTTCTCAAATGTCTCGGACTACATGTGTAAGGTCTTCGATGCTCCTCAAGTTGTAACAGACAATCCAGGCCCGTCATCATTGAGCCATAAAGATATAGGTGTCACTCGCCTCCTATGCTGATAAACCCTAAAAGGCCTGATGTCCGCATCATACCCCATTTCATTGCTGTATCGCGTAACAGTCATGGCCGTTACCTATACGTATCGGCCTTTATGGCCATATCATAACAGATACGGAACACCTTGCCTGGGGGGCAACCATTCAGGATGAATACAGACTATAACTATGTTACCTTCCGCAAATTTGATAAAATGACATCTTGCATCTGTACGTTGCTTATAACTTTTATTACTTGTGGTGTTATTACGTCGAACTTCATCATGCACCTGCTGTATATGGTGGATGAAGTGATAAGCTTTTGTGCTTGATCTCGACTTTATAGGTAGAGGAACCAAATCGATCGGAAGATGCGGACGTATACCAATTACTGCTTCAAAAGGTGACATCCCTGTGGACTTATTGACTGGAGTCATTATAGGAAAATTCTACCAATGGTATTACTAAGTCCCACATAGCTATCCTTAAAAAAAAAAAAAAAAGTCCCACATAACTATATGATTGCGGACAAGACATTGTAATAACTTGCCTAAGTTGTCGTTGACAACTTCCGTTTCACTATCGGTATGTGGGTGGTAGGTACTAGAGAACTAAAGTTTGGCCTTTGTTATTGTCCAAAGAGTTTTTAAAAAATAGCTCTTGAACTTGGTATCACAATCTGACACAAGTGTTTGAAAGCCCATGAAGACGAATCTCTTAAAACAATAATTGAGCAATCTTGAGGGCGATTGTTGTATTCAAACATGGTATAAAATGAGTCATCTTTGGGAATTGGTCAACCACGACAAATACTGAATTATCTTTTCGGGCAGTCTTTGGCAATCCTAGAACAAGGTCTATTATGAGATCTTCTTACGGAGCATATGGGATTGGTAGTGGTTGATACAATTCACTATTTTTTCTTTTGACCTTTAGCGAGTTGGCAAACCTTGCATAACTAGCAGATCTTCACGATAACTGATTTTAGATGAGGCCAAAACTATCTATCTCCAACAAGGGCTGGGGTCTTATCATAGCCTAAATGATCACTACATCCATCGTTGTGTAATTTCCTCACAACATACTTGTGGAAGGATGTGGTGGGTAGGTAAAGTTGCGTCCCTCAGAACAAGTAGCCACCACACGAATGCTGAAATGTGGGTGTCTCGCATTTTCTCCACTAAGAATGTCTATATAAATACGTCCAAAATCCTTGTCTTCCGCATATCATGTTGTATCTCTTTGAATCTTAGAACAATGACAACATTGATGACAATAAATGCACATAAAGGCTCAAGGCATCAACAACCCGATTGTCCTTGCCAGCCTTGTGACGGATGACAAAGGAGAACTCCTATAGGTAAGTGCTCCACTTGACACAATGAGCACTCATCTTCTACAAAGAGTCCAAATAATTGAGTGCTTCATGATCAGAGTGTAAGACAAACACTTTTGGCAACCAACTAGTGACGCTAATTGCATAGAGTTTGAACAATGACATAAAACTCTTAAGTCATAAGTGGAATACCACCGCTTTACATTGGAGAGCTTCTCGTTGAAGAATGCTATTGGATGTCCCTCCTGATTGAGAACCCCACTAATGTAGATGTTGGAAACATCATAGTTCACCTCAAATACCTTCTCAAGGTCCACAAGGCGCAAAACTGGAACTTCTGTCATCCTTACGTTTGATCTTATCAAATGCTTTTGTTGCTGTAGTTGTCCATTGAAACTCTCTTTGTTTCATGCAATAGGTGATCAGAGCCATAATGCTACTGAAGTTCGTCACAAAGTGTTTGTAAAATGTGGGGTTTGCCATGGAAACTACGAACTTCAAAGATAGTGGTAGGTGTTGGCCAATTAATAATGGCTTTCACCTTGGCGAGGTCTACCTCTGCACCTCGTGATGAGGCAATGTACCTTAAGAATATAACAGATGTACACATGAATGTGCACTTTTTAACGTTGATGTAAAAGCGTTTGCGGTGAAGGACTCTAAAGATAAAACCCAGATGATTGAGGTGCTCATTCCCTGACTTTTACTATAGATAAAAATGTTGTCAAAATAGACAACGGCAAACTTGCCATTAAAGGAGTGCAACAATTGGGTTATGACGCACATGTAAGTGCTAGGCGCGTTTGTGAGACCTAATGACATGATCGGTCATTCATAGAGACCATCTCTCATCTTAAATGCCGTCTTCCATTTGCCACCAGGTTGGATGCGAATCTAGTAGCATCCACTACAAACATTAATCTTGAAGAAGATGTTAGCACCTGGCATCAAGTTCAGTATATGATAAAGTCGAGGAATGGGAAGGTGGTACTTTGTCGTGATTTCATTAATAGCTCGGTTATTCACGCACATGTGCCAACTTCCATCCTTCTTTGGGGTAAGGAGGGTTGACACAACAAATGGGCTTAGGCTGTCTCGGATGTGACCTTTTTTTAGCAATTCATTAACTTGACGCTTCAACTCAATGTGCTTGATTGGACTCATTCGGTATCTTGGTAAGTTAGGTAAGGGTGTTTCGGGAATCAAATCTATGGCGTGTTGAATATCCCATAGCGGAGGCAACTCCTTAGGTAGATTATCAATGATCAAATCTTGAAAGTCATGGAGCATGGATTTGACTTTGTTAGGAATAGGCATATCCTGATCAGTAACAAGCTCTTGTACTTATTTCGTAACTAAAGCAAATATTACGCCTTTCTCCTTACTCTCTTCTTTGAATTTTGCATGGTGAGAACACGGGAGTTAGGAAGAGTAGCCAATGTCGATGATGGGGGTGTAGATGAAAAAGGTGATGTAGGCTCCCATGGGTGAAGGTGGATTCAATGATCTCACCATGGTAGAGTATACAAGTTAGCCTCACCGTCGCTTTGTGCCATTCGATCAAAGAGCCAAGTTTGGCCGAGAAAGATGTGGGGTGGCATTTATTGAAATGATGTCACACTAAATTTTGTCTTCATAGATGTCGATTTTAAAAGACGCAAAATACCTTCAAGTCATGGGGATGGCAGTGTTATCAACCCAGGCAACCTTGTATGGTTTTGGATGCCTTTCAGTTGGCAATTTGAGCTTATCAATTACCTCTTGTAAGAGATGTTCATAATCATCGCATTGCCGCCATCAATGATCCTACCCTGGTATTTTACATGTGTATGGAAAATAGTGGTCCATCACCAGTTTTCCTCTTCCTCTTGGTAGTAAGGAGACGGCGTATGATAAGGATTGGGCCTTTAGCCTCAACTTTGATTGCGGTTTCAGAAGGGGGGTCCTTTGGCTTTGATGCAAGCTCTACATAGGGTTGTTCCATCGTGATGGTCTCGCTGTAATACTTAGGGTTGTCCGAGTAGTAGGGTCCTCATTACCATAGCAATGAAGGATCGTGGCTTGTGAACACATTAGAAAAGTGTCATCTTTGTTTGCAACCATAACAGCCAACATCCCACCATTCTCGTTAAGTGAAGGATCCTGCCCTCTGGTGTCATGTCCCTGTAGTCTTGGTTGCCTCTAGTATGAATTTTGTAGCGGAGGGCATTGCAAAGGTTCTGATTGCCTTATAGGTGGAGTTTGTATCTGTGGGCATGGCTAAAAAGGGTATGGAGGTCGGCAGTAGTCTTGTGGTGGAGTCCGGATAGGATGTGGATTCGGACCTTTCCTTACATAAGGTTCTCCAGTTGGAGAACTAAAGCATTCAAGAGTCTGTTGTCACAGTTGTTGTTTGGTTCGTCGAGCCTTTCGATGAATATCATTGACAGACTTGAAATCATACATGACCATCTCATGTTGGATCTCTTGGTATAACTGGCCCTAATAGTGGTTATTCGTTACATGGCCGGTCTCTATAAGCTTACAATGGATAGAAAGCTCATTGAACTTCTTAGTGTAGTCATCCACTTATAAAGTTTCCTATTTGAATGCAAGGAGCTCATGGAGAAGGGTATACATGTAGTTTGAAGGCAAATTGATGCGGACATCTAGCCTTCAAAGTTTATTGGCGAAGAAAGCACCCACCACAAGCATCTTCCTTGTGGTTATGCAATGATTGAGGAGCATTGAAGACACTACGCACGTGATTTGGCACATAGAAGACATGTGTGTAGGATGGAAGAAGACTCGACTGAAGGAATAGAAGAATGCATTTTTGAAGGTGGTCGGGTGCTCGGCCAAATTTGTCACCTGGGCACCCGAAATTCTGCAATTTTTGCAGTTTTCTTGCTGGACAGTTTTTGTCTTAGCCGGGTGCCCGGCCAAATTGGTCACCGGGCGCCCGGCCAACATACGAACTGTTTTTTTTAGTTGTTTTTTTTACCAATATTTTAGGGGTATTTTAATACTTTTATGTTTTCTTCTTGCTTATTTAAGTGGGCTAAGCCCTAATAACGTGAGGGGTTGATTATTAATGAAAAGACAAACCTCTTTGGTGGCTTCTCTCTTCTCTCTCTCTCATGGTGCTTCTTCTCTTTCCTTGATCTTCTTCTTCTAACTTCTTCTTGTGCCCCTCCAAATTCTTCAAGGTAATCATTTTCTTCGTTCTATTTTTCAGTTTTGCTAATCCTTCCTCGATCAAACCTTGAGAATCGATCTAAGCCCTAAACCCCCAAATTCTCAAATCCCTAATCCGAGAAACATCCTGATTCTTCGGACTAGTGATCTTCATTGATCGATTGGGTATGACCATGCAAGATCGGGAGGTCTCATCCCTCGCCGGATCCAACATAAGTAATAATTGAATTCCATACTCCATGGTTGTGATGATGGCCCGCTCCATTGCATATTTCCTTTATGATTTTCTCAGTTATGATGATTAATGCTAGAATTTTAGATTATTATTGTCCTTTTATTTCCGCTGAAAATAATTGTGTCTATAAACATGCATCATAACTAGGCCATCCTGCATCACAAATATTTCCTAGCTTCTCTCTCATGTCAGCCCACCTGACGATAGCAGGGCGGCTTATGATGAGATTGTTGTTGTCAATGCTTCGCCACTAGATTCTTGCTAGGCTCTTCATCTTGACCTTGATAAAGGCCATTCGCTGGACATCATGTCGTGCCATGCAAAATAATCTCCAAGGGCTTAATCCAATCGACAAAACCCTGTGCATTAAGGCAACCCGTGAAGTCCAAAACTTCAACTCATACTTTCTTGATGATTTCATCTTTCTTAGGTGTTTTTTGTCTAATCGTCGTGGGCTCTTTATGCAAAGTGTTGCTGTGTGAAGTCATAAACAAACTTCCGAGGACCAGTGCCATTGAAGGTATTAGCTGTACACTTGGTCGCGGATTTGAGTTACTAGTAGGATCTCCGATGGAGTCAGGTTACTCTCCATGTTGTTCTCCTTGTAGTTGGTCAACAATGATTTCCAAGTTGGCTACCTCTGCGAATAGCTCGATGATGTAATTATCTCACTATTGATCGGTAAACATCCATCTATAAATGTGACCACTATGAGTGGACATCATATCAAGGGAGCAACATTGGCAAAGTAATGGACAAAATATAGTGTGGTTTTTGGTTAGATTCGAGGGCTGTGAATAGATTGAGATTTTGGGCTTTAATGGTTTGGAACAAGGGTTCGAATTTGAAATGCTAATGGTTGGATTCTAGGCTTTTAACGGGCTAGAGTAATGACTAGATTTGGATTGTTAATTTTCTGGGTTTGTAATGAGCTAGAATAGGGTTTGAATTTGAACTGTTAATGGGCTAGTTTTTTGGGTTGGATTTGAACATGTTAATGGGATTAGTTTTCTGGGCTTTTAATGGGGCTTGAATAGGGGCTAAATTTGGACTGTTAATAGGGACTAAATTTCTAGGTTTTTTTTTTAACAATGGAATACAAGGGTAGATGTGTCTGCCATTTTTTTTTTTTTTTTTTGAAGGATGAAAATTTATTAAGAGGTACCAAGCCAGGAACAAGAAAAAAAGGAAAATGGCAAGGGAAAAGGCAAAACATGGCTAACATACAACAAAGGAGCCCTACGGGCAGAGATCCCAATCCCTAATCAAGAGAGAAACTTTTGCATAGGAAAGCCTGATAGAGGCTGATTTCTCTGAAACAATGGTTATTACGCTCCTTCTAAACGCTCCAAAGAACAACCAACAAAGCCTGATACCAAATTTTGCCTTCTTTCCCAGATGGGCAACCTCCTAACCAGGCGCTAAACATCTCTCTGATCGACCACAGGCATGACCCACTCGATCTTAAACTTGGAGAAGATGAAAACCCATATTTCCCTTGCAAAGGAGCAATGTAAGAAGATATGGTCCACGGATTCTGCTGCTTGAAGGAAGAGAGCACACACACTAGTCAAAATCATACCTTTCTTACGAAGATTATCAATGGTGAGGATTCTATCTCTACCCGCCAACCAGCCAAAAGCGAGAACCTTGAGAGGAGCTTGAATGCACCAAATAGGAGCAAGGAATCTGAACTTAGAACTGATGTCGACCGGGCGAAGAACCTTCAATAGCGAGTGCACAGAGAAGCTGCCCGATTTGTCCGCACGCTAACAAGGAGAGTCTTTCTCGTTGGGGGAAGGAGAGACGCCCCAAAGGAAGGCCAGTAGGCTAATCATCTCCTCAGATTCTGCTTCGTTTAGGTTTCACCTACAAAGAGGAACCCACGAGCCCCCCTCTCCCGACTCCGAGAAGCAATCAACAACAGATAAATTCTGTCTCAACCTTAGGGAGGCTATCAGGGGAAACCGAGAGCTGAGGGCTGAATCTCCTATCCAGATGTCATCCCAGAAGCTGACTTGGTCTCCTCTGCCTAAAGAAAAGCCAATGAGAGGGAATTTTGGGTGCCAATAAGGAGATTGACTTCTAGGTAAAAGTGGCCCTGTATGCAGATGATCTTTTGGTCCATCTCCCCTGCTCTGCGAGCCCGTATTTGCTGGCTACAACTTCACGCCATAAACTGTTCTCTTCCGCCACAAAACGCCATGCCCATTTACCTAAAAGAGCACCATTGACTAGCTGGAGATTCTTTATTCCTGCCCCTCCTTCCACAAAGGGTTTGGAGACCTTGTCCCAAGAGAGGAGGTGAAACTTGAAAGCCTGACTTCCCCCTCGCCAAAGGAAATTTCCCCTAATCTTGTTCATTTTAGCAATGATGGAATTGGGACAATTGAAGAGGGAGAAGAAGTAGCTAGGGAGATTCGAAAGGGATGATTTGATTAAGGTAATTCTGCCTCCAAGCGAAAGCAACTTACCTTCCCAAGGATCCAATTTTCTATCCATCCTTTCTAACACCCTATCCCAAGCAGCTTTAGGAGGCTTTCCGATGCAAAGCGGTAGCCCCAAATATGTGGTGGGGAACGAAGCAGCGCGGCAGCCCAGCACCTCAGCCAACTCCCCAACTGTTTTCTCATCTAAGTTGACTCCGATCAGCTCGGATTTGGAAAAATTGATCTTCAGGCCAGATACCAGATGGAAGCATTGAAGAATAAGGCGATTGAACACCTCGGGGATCCCTGCTTTGGAGAAAATGAGGGTGTCATCTGCGAACTGAATGTGAGATAAAGAAGGCTGATCTTTGGACACTCCAAATCTTTGGAACAAATCCACTTGTTGACCTCTGTCTAGCATCATGCTCAGGGCCTCTGAGACAATAATGAACAGAAACGGGGACAGGGGGTCTCCTTGCCAAAATTTTGCCCGTCTCCCCTTGTCAACTGGACGTTTGGGCTTTGTAAAGAAAAGAAAAGGTGGGAGGGGGTAGGAGGAATAGATGCAATGAAGAAATAAAGGGAAAGATGGAGTTTTTGTAATGATTCAAGAACTTGAAGCATAATATAGTTATTTGCTGTTGATTCAGGACTTTAATCCAGCTGTTGGAACCCTCTTTGATACCAATCTGGCACAATTGGCTGATGGGAAGGATCTGCCCAAACGTAGGCACCTTCAAGTGAAGCACAGGAATCACAAACAAAGTAGGAACAATTTTTTGGATTTAAGTGTTAAAAACAATTTAGACTATGTAAAATAAAAATAAAAATATATAGAAGGAAAGTTAAAAGAAAACTTATTTGAGTTTTTTTACTCAGGGCATGATTTGAATTACTCGGCTTAAAATTGAATTTACCCTCCCTGGGCCACATTCTAAGTGCAAAGAGGACTTTTCGGGTAATCGACCCCCAAGATACAACGACTACCACCCGGTCTTAGCGGTGTACTTGTTGTATATAGGCTCGAACCACGTGCAACCTTAACCCGAATGTGCTGCGTTAACTCAGAGATGAACTTAGTAAACAAAAAAACTTAAAGAACTAGAGAGTCTTTTCAACGAAGATAGACTATGACTTTTACGATTGTAAAACCGGATTAAAGAAATCTACTTATAGACTCGAATAGGTGTTAAAACACCACCTGGATAGACACCTCTCTGTTTTAAAAACGAAAGGATACGAGTGTACACTCGCGCTCGCACACCGCACTCGGGCCTAAACCCTTGCCTATGCCCATGCCCAGCTTGGCCTAGCCTGGCTCGGTTTGGCTTAGCGCGTGCGCATGTGTTGGGAAGAAATGATCCAACACAAACCCCAAGTCTCCCTGAAGGCCCAAGCGTTTTACACATCTCACGTATAACCTTTTCAAATTCCTTTTGCATTTCCAATGTGGGACTATTTTCAATGCTAGATATATAAGGGACAAGGAGTTTAAAAAGGAAATTGTGGAGGGAAAGTTTTGGTGGGAATTTTGAAAATATCGAAAATTTTAAAACATTTTAAAAATTATAACAACAATATCGAGATTTTTTATTCATTTCAAAGGTACCTTAAGACTACTCATGTCAAGCCCTTAAATAGGCTCCTTAGACATATACATAAAGAATGTTCTTAATGTCATTGACAACTAATGACTTATTGCAAAAATAGAAAATTAATTGAGAAAGATGCTCAATGAATAAGAGAGATCTAATGGGATTTTATTGCATGGCTGGCTGATTTATTTTGCATAGGTAGTTGCCTAATTAGGAGGCTGGGGCCTTCTTATTGATGGGCTAACTGTGGGGCTTGGCTTGGCCTACCTATGGATCTTGGGCCCAATTCAGCTTGCATAAACACTTTGAACCCGCTCGCAAGTTGTAGGGGAAAAGCGAGGTGACCAGAGCCCATATGTGAGGCTGTTTGGTTGTGCTGAGAAGGTGAAAACCATCCTGATTTGAGCAGATGTGAAAATGGGCATTTACTCATTTCTTTTCCTTCAATGTTCCTTTTTTTTTTTTTTATAATTTATTTACTAGTCCATTTCTTACATAATAATTTTTTCATAGATTCAAGCGGTCATGGATAAGTCATGTCTAAAAGGACGATTTTATAGATTCTATGTAATGATTTTCTCCGCTTATATAAAATTTAAGCTTGACTTGGTTACTTGTTTTGCTGCAGTTAAGAATCTTCACATACAGAGTTTACCATCTCCGTCTTAAATCAACGCGATGGTTTCTTTTGAGATGAACGACAGGAAAAGTATGCAGTCTTGAGCATACGTCTTTTCTCTTTTGCAACAAGTTGACATGATACCAGAGTTAAATTTGTGTGCGAATATTATGCACTTTAGTCGTATTTATGTTGTACTCTCTTCTTCTTCTTCTCTTCTTTTCTCCTGATGATGGGCATATGGGGTGGTAAAATGTCTTCTCTTAGGGCCTGTTTGATTATTGGGAAAATTAAATAAATGAAAAAAGTAATAATTATCTAATGATGATTTCCATTTGCACTATTGAAACATGGATTCCCATGGATAGGGTCTTGTTTGATTAGCAAGTGAAAATCTTATATTTGTGAGACAATGGTAACCTCATATGTTGTGCTAAAGAATTTGATTATGGAAAAGTGCTATGATTGCTATATAGATTTCTATATTAACCAAACACAGTGAAATGTCCAATTGTAGGAAAACTTGTTTCATCTTCCTTTCTTTTCCTGCTTATCAAATAGGCCCTTAATTTGTTCCTTGAATTATCCTGAAACCCAATACTGTATCTTCTAACAACATCTTTTATTTCTATGTATAGAGAGATCTCAAGTACCTGTACATGTTGATATTTGTTTCCAGTGTTCTTCTGGGTGTCACTGAAAAAAAAATCCTTTTATTGGAGGAGATAATCACATATCCTTTTATTTCATCAAACTTTGCAGTATTTGTGGTGTATTCTTAATGCAACTGTTATGCTTTTACGTTATGGTTCTTTTGATTTGATCATATATGACTGCAGAATATTCTTTCTAGTTTATTAAACCTGGCATTCTGGATAGTCTCTAGAAGTCCCAATCAGTGCTGGATGTGACTTATTTTGTGCAGTTGGTGATGCCTTTGAGGTCACAGCCCACCGGAAGGCAAAATAATAATTCTGTCAAGAAATTTAACTTTGCTTAAATGGGAAGGTGGAGAAAGTCTGGTTGGGAAAACCTTAGGGCATGTTTGGCCACCAAAAAAATGATTAAACTGCTTTTAGCCATCAGGGCCTGACTACTGTGGCCCACCTAGACAAAGGATGGTCTAGATATTTGGGGCATGGTAATTTGATGCTATCGCATTGGCATGCAGATGGCTGGGGTCTTGAACACCTGTGCCAAATTGGCATCTGTAAGAGGAGACGGAAGAAGAATGCCTCTCTAAGACTCAACTAATTTCTAAAAAAAATGGTGACCGAGTTGTTTTCCTGGGAACTATGCCAGACCCTTGCAGATTTAAAACTACATTATTTTAGTTTGGCACCCAAACATGCCCACAGTCTCCCTCCCTCGATTTTGGAAGTTCTTTTGTGAAACTCTTCATAGTTGAGTGGGAAGAGCAGCATCCATATTAGTGTCTTGGTATTGAGTCCACAGTTAATCATGTAATGGGTCTGGGTCTCCATAGTTAACCATGTAACAGGTCTGGATCTCCCTCCCTCCCTCCCTTCCTCCCTTCCTCCCTCTATGTAACAGGTCTGGGTCTCCCTCTCTCCCTCTAACCATGTAACAGGTCTGGGTCTCCATAATTAACCATGTAACAGGTTGAGTGGGAAGAGCAACATCCAGTATAAAGAAGTGTCTGGGTGTGCCTGGGTGTGATATATAATCAGCCATCAGAAAAAAAGGGGAAATCCACAAAAAAAAAAAAAAAAAAAAAAAGGATTGAAAAATCTAAGTTACTTAGGGAACCAACATACATTGTGTTTAGCACTCTTAAAGAAACATATTTGGAGCTCTTATATTCTCATGTATCCAAACACAGATAGCCAGTCCAGGCCATTCATATGATGAGAGCCTACCATATTTACCATTTTGTGAACACTAATAAAGTAACGAAATCTGATGATAATTTTGGAAACCCTTGAATATTATTTCAACTGCCTAGGCAGACCATAGGAGAAAACATGGTTTTCATGGGAGCATTCCCTTTTTCATTGTGGATTGTGACTGTGTTTTTTTTTTTTTTCAAAAATACCTTTCATGTTTGAGATTTGCATTGAATGGTACTCTGTTTATATGGATTAACTTCTCATTCTTCGATCTTTCATTACTGGCCCTGGAATGTTCTCTATTGCATTCAATGTTACTCTATTTGTATGGATTGACTTCTTGTTCTTTAATCTTTCTTAATTCCCCCTCAAATGCTTTTCGTCCAACTTTTTGTTTTGATTTCCTTCTAACCTTGAAGCATGAAATGCAACAGAGATAGGCCTAGGATTGACTGGATTCGGTGTATTTTTCTCATTTCTGGGGATCATTTTCTTCTTTGACAAGGGGACTTCTTGCCATGGGAAATGTAAGTAGAAGCACTTCGGCCACACGCTAATGTTCCCTTCTCCTTTCTTGCTATACCTTTTCATTCTGGTTGTTGATGCTGTGCCTGCCTTAACACTGGCTTATTTGTGTCATACTTATCAGATCCTATTCTTGTCAGGGGTGATGTTAACCATCGGACTGAAATCCACCATGCAATTCTTCATGAAACGCCAGAACTACAAGGTTTGATCATATCCCATCAAGCCTACATATTTTGCTTCTTTTCTTTCTTCACCTTCTCACTATTGCTCTTTCAATGGATGGGCAGGGAACGATCTCTTTCGGTGTTGGCTTCTTTTTGGTCCTGATTGGATGGCCTCTCATGGGTATGATCTTGGAGGCATATGGGTTTATTGTGCTCTTCAGGCATGTGAAATTTCTTTCATTCTTTCAAAACTGTCTGCTTGTATTATAAATCCTGTTCAAATGCTGATGGGTTTTGTTGGGCAGTGGTTTTTGGCCTACTCTGGCAGTGTTTCTTCAGAGGATACCTATTCTGGGTTGGTTGTTCCAGCAACCATTCGTGACATCGGTAAGAAAACTCAAGAGGGTTTATGTGATGCTCAATCTAGAGAAACAGCATTTAGATGGGATGCATCTTTTTGTTACCTAAGCCATTGATCTGGGAGGTCTACCATGGGACTTGCCATTGCCTAAATATCTCGCTCCCAGATGATCCTAGCCATTCAATGAAAATAGGCGACCCTAATGCCAGCATCCTTGTTTAATGAGGGCCAAATTGGATGATTGGGATTATCTCAGAGGGGAGATTTTGTGGGTATTTCCATCAAACATGGGTTCCCATATAAACACCACAAATTAGTTCTGTCACAATATTTGTACAGCAACATAGAAGCCTGACTGAACATTGCATTGTGCATATCAGCAAACTTCAGACCTAATGCCTTCAATTTTCAAGCACTGTTTCTCAGCAAGGAATCTGAGGTTTGGTTGTTTCCTTTTGCAGTTCCTTGATCGCTACAGAAGCAAACGGGTGCCGGTGTAACGTTCCAAGTCGACGCAGATGCAAGGACCCACACAAAACAACCAACCCCCTGTAAGATAGCATCTGACCAAGCATCCGAACTCTTGAATTTGGTCACCCGCTATAGTTGAAGATGTTTACTTGATTGATGAATGGCCTCATATATGTAGAATTCAGAACTCTTTTATGCACACCTTGATCTGAATGTACATGGGGATTATCTGGGGAATCTCGAGTTATCGATTGATGCAATTTTGATTCTGCCATGGCCCGCTGAGGATTGATACATTGTTCAAAATACTCGAAGTGAGACAGAAATGGAGAATAAAATTGGATGTGCCACGCATATGATTGCACTGAATCCTTTCTAGATTTAGATACAGAAGGGTATAAGACGTAGATGATAATGACATATAGAGGAGTGATTGGGATTGTGGCATGTGCACCTAGATTCCAATGTTCTGTTGTCATTATTGGACTTGGTGGCCCTCTTGAGTAACGATCCCAATTGCCCCTGACATATGGCATGCATACAGTGGTAGAAGGATGAGTGATCGTACCACCCATCCCATTCGGATTGAAAGCAGCCCCATTCATACCAAAAGGGGATGTTATGATTCTTTGCCGAAAATAAGAATAGCATTCTCAACCCTTCCCATGATTCAGTGATACGGACTGTTGATCTGATTGGCCCCACTGTGGATAGGGTATGTATCCTGAATTGAAATATCTTAAATATGCAATCTTTGGCCTTGTGCGATTACCATCCCCAAACTGTATATTTTGCAGGCCAGTAACCCGGAGGACTAGAATTGCCCTTTCATGGGGCATTGTTCATCCTCATTTGAACCATCAGATCAATGGCCTGGATTTCCAAACCATGAGCTACGTGTACAGAGGGCCAATGACAACTACGTGTCCTCAGGGTGAGGATCGTGCAATTCCTTGTTATCCTCACGCCCATTGGAATTTCTGGCGGTCCCATTGGAATTTCTGGTGGACCGCCACGCTCGACCTCTGCTTACGATCCATACTTGTATTTTTGTCACCCGAGTTCCATGTTTGAACTTTTAATTTCCACAAGGTTCGTGATTCAATGATGGGCCCCTCATGTTAGGCGATGGAACACATGTCAGAGAGATCTGGGCCATTCATCAGGTAGGTTGCACCGTGAGGCATGTATGTACCTTGATTTTAGACAGTTGGACTCTGTTTTCCCCTCGACTGCCTAATTTTCTAGTGGAAATTTGACCTGCCTGATGAATGGCATATTCATAGAGGACCTTACCTGATGAATGGCCCAATCTCTGACATGTTTGCCATCTGCCTGGATCTCTTGCACATGTTCCGGACCCTCACATGATGGCCCCCCTCGTGGAGTCATGACCGTTTCCACGATTCCCCCGGTGCAAGCTTCCATCAAATGGTCGCGGTTGTGTTTGGGACTATGCCCCACCGCTGATTTTGTGTCCCACTTCAATGAACTGGTGGGCACACATTGTGTACAATTGCAACCGTCCTATATTTTACATTCTTTTCTACCACAGGCAATACAGCAGGCGTCGCATGCATGTACTCAATCCAGTCTATTCTATATGAGCATTGCGAGGAAGGTACAGGACTATCCTACCCTAGTATTTGCTTGAATTTGGACTGTTGATCGTTCTTTACCCCTTTCTAAGAAAGCAATAGTCTCCACTTGGATGGTTATCATCTCTCGGTCAGCATGATCTTAGACTTATGTTACATCTGCAGTGGGGCACACAATTTGGACGTTCTAGATTGGCTATGTACAATGGTTGCTACAGATTCCAATGCATAAGAAAAAGCTGACATCCTGCGCGTCGCAGGAATTTCCCTGGTAGAGAGCATCGAGGACTCGGATTCGGGAGTAACCCCTCACAGTACCGATGTGGGTGCTGGAAAAGCTACGTGGATCCCACCATGATGTATATGTTTTATCCGTACTGTTCATTCATTTTTCAGCTCATTTTAGGGCAATAAAAATTAGGCAGATCCAAATCTAAGGTGGACCATACCACGGGAAATAGTGGTGATTGAACGCCTACCATTAAAAACTTCTTGATAGCCACAGAAGTTTTGGCTCAAGCTGATAGTTATGTTTTCCTTTCCAGGTCTGTGTGATCTTATCAACAGGTTGGATGGCAAATAAATGTTAGTGGGCCCCAGGCAGTTTTTAGTGGTGGGTGTTAAATCACCATGATTTCCTATGGCGTGGTCCACCTGAGATGCGGATCTACCTCGTTTTTGGGCTAGATGGAAAAATGGATGGACCACGTTGATAAAACACATACATCATAGTGGGCCTACTGAAGGGGGCAGGGTCTGTTACATGTGAAATATCAGCCCATTTATCATGTTTTCTGCACATTCTGCACATGCGTTCAGAAAATCACGTTAGCCACCTGGGGAAGGTGGTACAGGATCTAAATTCCTGTGTCTATGCATCCTATCTGATTAAGGCTATTTATCAGCTAGCCAACGTGTGTATGAAGAAAATGAGCTCCCTGCATTTACCAGTGTTGGCTCACCTGATTGGTGGACCAATATTTTTGTGCAGTCAACAGTGGGCCCCGCCTAATGAGTGGCCTAGATTTCGCACAAGCGTGCCACACTGAGTTTGCCTATCGCTGACAGGTCAGCCCAGTCAGGCCCACCACCGATGGTGGCCTAGTCCACAGCCATTCTTTGTAGGTCGGGCCTGAGCATGAGCACCCTTTGGGTGAAATGTTAGATTTTGATTTTACGAATGTGAGAGAGTATGCAGTGCTAGGCCACACATGCAAGATCCGTACAGGTCATGTGGTTTTACCTACAATGGATCGGTGCTATGTCCAAAATCAAACCATACAGATGATCCAGTCCATCTAATGTTGATGGTTGCTCGGACATTTCCCTACTGTTCGATGTAATTTCCAAGATTGCTCGAGTTCAGCTGCTTGGATCATCCAGCCGGCGTGATCTTCGTGGAATGGTCCATCCATGGTAGGCCCCACAAGATCAAAGGTCCAGATCTCGGAAACGTATACGATGCTCGATGATTGAGATAATATTAAAGTGGCACGTTCTTCTCATGGTCAAACCGGCTGAAATCAATGGAAAGCCACCAAAGTCATTGAAGACACAAGTGGGCCCATATGATGCACGGAAAGCTGATTTTTGCAGGGTAGGACTAAGAGATCAATGGTTGGATTGTGGGCCCCACTTGTACCCGGTAGACCGTCCATGTCATCAGGTCCAGGATGCCATGGAATTCCAATTCCTATTTGGACCTATCCTCATATGGAGAAAAAATTTGCTACACCCACGGCTTGCATACGCTATATACGCGTAAAACCCAGCCGTAGGTGAGTTCCGTATCAAGGATTTTAAATGCTATGAGAGCGACCCTCTCTCGTGCATCGTGTCTTTCTTCCGAGAATCTCTCCGTATGTCAAGCGCAGGATTTTTTGCTGAAGCCTTTGGCAGGACTCGAACCTAGGTGGGGCCATCATGATGTTTGTGAGAAATCCAGCTTGTCCATCCTCTATGCGATGGCATACGTGACACAAAAAAGAGCCCGATTCAAGGCTGATTCAAGGCTCAAGTGGACTGCACTAGAGGAAAGGCGAGTAGGGAAATTTCTACCGTTGAAACATCCCTGGTCCACAGTAATGTTTATATACCATTCATACGGATCATAATATCATTCTTATTGGGATGAACTGAAAACACAAATATTAGCCCCCCCCCCCATATTTCAACGGTAGATGTTTAATACTCACATTTAATTTTTTGTCGCACATCTTAAAATGAGCTCACAAAACGGATGAACGGAGTGGATTTCTCACAAGCATCACGGTAGGCCCCACCTAAGTTCCCAGCGCAGCATCTTCCTTCCGCAAAAAATGCACGTCCGGTATTTGCAAATGGTTACGCTTTAATTATTATTATTAAACTAAGTTGGGCCAATTGTGAATGTATGTGGTTTACCCACACTGTCCATCCGTTTCTCCTGCTCATTTTACAGGTTGGGCCCAAAATGGAAGCATATCCAAAGCTCAAGTGGACCATACCAAAAGAAACAGTGGGAGTAATGATTTCCACATTGAAACCTTCCTAGGGCCCGCAGTGATCTTTATTTGTCATACAAACGGTTCATAACGTCACAAAGACATAGATGAATGGAAAAAACAAACATCAGATTGATCCAAAACTTCTGTCACCTCCATGATTTTTTCAATGGTGGATGTTTCAATTCACACTGTTTCCTGTGGTGTGGTCCACTTGAGCTTTGGATATGCTTCATTTTTGGGCTCAAGCCTTAAAATTATCTGTTAAAATGGATGGACGAAGTGGATAAACTAAATAAATCACGCTGGACCCCACAAGGTTTACTCGGTCTCAGTTCATATAAGTGGGTCCAGATTCAGTGATCCAAAACATTGATATGGTTCAAAGATCTCTTGGTTAAATTGTAACAGTTAACCTATTTTCTTCCTTAACCGTTTATTTCTTGGCCACCTATGGAATTGTTAAGGTCATTCCAATCCACTGATCATTTGGTGCAAGGGTCACCCAGAAGAACACCATTTCAACAGTTTGAACAATAAACCCTACCATTTTGATCAACTATTTTTAAAAATTAAAATGAGTGATGATGATCTACAATCAATTGTAGTCAGCATATAGACCCATCCATGTGCCAACATCTCTAATGCGCAAGGCATCTCAGCCATGAGAAATATGGGCCTCATCCTGAAAAAGACCATCCAATCTTTAGGCAGACCACCCTGTGAAGAAACAAAGGTCGATTTAGATCGGACTGACCAACACTTTTATCCAACGTAGAAATGCGGCCCCACCTCATAATCATACCGGCCTGATCTAACCAGTGCACCGGACATCACCCGACATCTTGCATGGCACATATGCCACGTACACATTAGCATCATGCGTAAGAGAAAATTCATCAGTAGTAATTTCACTATCCACCTTTTCCTCTAGTGTGGTCCGCTTAAGCTTTGAGTTGGGCTCATTTGTTGTCTCACGTCTTATATGTCATCACATGAAGGATGGACGGGGTGAATTTCTCACAAACATCATGGTGGGCCCCACCTATGTCCCCCACGCAGTAACTTCATGCCAAAGGCTTCCGACAAAAAATCCATGTGCCTTTGCTTGGCGTGCATAGAGATTCTCGAAAGAGAGAGAAACGATGGGAGAGACTCGCTCCCGCAGTATTAAAATCCCTCAAAAAACGGATCTCACCCTTACAGCTGGGTTTTGCGCGTGTAGCATTTTTTTTTACCCTCACACGAGACTTGAAGAAGTGATCGGTCACCTACTAAATAAGGGAAAAGCTTTCATACTCTAGCAGAGTATGGTCGTTCAGACATATGCATTAGAAATTGTACGCGTGGCATTCTAATAGCGCAACCATCAGAAGATGGGCCCACTCAAGATGGGTCACAAATCTAGAATTGCACAATTTCATAGCTGAATGATTGGTAAACAGCCAATGAACGGTTAAAACAAAGTAATCGACGGTTTTGATTCAACAAACAAATGTCCATTAGGGCATCAGTTCGCTGTGTGTTTTATTTATTTATTTATTCTAATCCATCTAAAGTGGTATTCTACTTGGACCATTTACTTTGGATTACAAATGTTCCATGTATACAGTTTCTGAGAGCATGTGTATTGACCATCGCACTCGGCCAGAGTATCTTTGTTTTTCTTCTTCAAAGGGTCACCCGACCATCCGCATCCGAGTCCATCAAAAGCTGGCAAGCAGACTCGGAATTCCTGTCGCGGATTGCGTGCTTCGTATGGCGCCCACCGTGACTTATCTATTTATCTATGTCGTACATCTCCTTTTTATGACATTTTTATGACCATTTTAGGCCATTAGAACGAGGCAGATCAAAAGCTCAGGTGGACCATACCAAAGATGACTCTTGCATTTAATATCGAGGAGCATTTAATGCAAACAAGCTCACTATTTGGGGTGGCCGACCTGAGCATTGCATCTGCCTCGTTCTTAGTTTAATGGCTTAAAATGGTCATAGAAAATGGATGGATGGCATGGATAAACAGATACATAATGGTGAGCTGACATAATAGTGGGCCTCTCCGCAGCTCAATATGGATGCTTTGCCTCCATACTGAGGAAGGACACGCCAGAATTCCAAACCCAAAGCATGGATCAGTGGATACCACAATGATGTATTTAGGATATCCACACCATGGATCCATTTGACAAGATCATTTTAGGACATTATACACAAAATTAATCATATACAAATCTCAAGTGGACCACACCACAAAAGGAAGTGGAGACAATGATTCTCACCGTTAAAACATCCCTAGGGCCCACCATGATGTTTATTGTCCATCCAAGCCGTTCATAAGGTCACACTGACCTGGACGAAAGGCAGAAACAAATATTAGATTGATACAGAACTCCTAAGACCTCAAGAAGGTTTTCTGCATACCTTGATATGAATGTACATGGGGATTATCTGGGGAATCTTGAGTTATCCATTGATGCAATTTTGATTCTGCCATGGCCCGCTGTGTATTGATAGATACGTTGTTCAAAATACACGAAATGAGACAGAAATGGAGAGGAAAAATGGATGTGCCTGCCACACATATGATTGCACTGAATCCTTTCTAGATTTAGATAGAGAAGGGTATATGATCAGGCAACCCAGGCCCATTGGAATTTCTGATGGACCCCGCACTCAACTTCTGCTTAAGATCCATACAAGTATTTTTGTCAGACGAGTTCCAAGTTTAAACTTTTAATTTCCATAAGGTTCGTGATTCAATGATGGGACCTTCATGTTAGGCCATGGAACACATGTTAGAGATCTGGGCCATTCATCAGGTAGGTTGCACTGTGAGGCATGTATATACCTTGATTTTGGACAGTTGGACTCTGTTTTTCCCCTCGACTGCCTAATTTTCTCATGGAAGTTTGACCTGCCTGATCATGGCATATTCATAGCGGATCCTACCTGATGAATGGCCCAATCTCTGACACGTTTGCCATCTGTCTGGATCTCTTGCACATGTTCTGGACCCTCACATGATGGTCCCCTCCTGGAATCTTGACCGATTACACGATCCCCCGGAGCAATCTTCCATCAAATGGTCGCGGCTGTGTCTGGGACTTACCCCACCACTGATTTTGTGTCCCACTTCAATGAACTGGTGGGCACACATTGTGTACAGTTACAACTGCCCTATATTTTACATTTTTTTTTTTCCTCTCTCTCTACCATAGGCAATACAGCAGGCATCGCATGTATGTACTCAATCCAGTCCATTGAGGTATAATGGACCACTTTATATGAGCATTGCGAGGAAGCTACAGGACAATCCGACCCTAGTATTTGCTCTAATTTGGACTGTTGATCGTTCCTTTCCCCTTTTCTAACAAAGTAATAGAGTCTCCGGTTGGATAGTTATCATCTCTCGATCAGCATGATCTTAGATGTGTTGGGAATAAAACGCCGGCTACGAAAGCAAAAGCTGAACATATATAGTTGAATATTGCGATCAAACGAGAAACACAATGTAACCAATTATACAAGCATTCAACCACAAGTGACAATCCAATTTTATGTGAAAAAACCACTCAATGGGTAAAAAACTCACAACACAAAGCGATTCACTATGATTTAGAAGATTACAGAGATTCAGAGCCCACAAGCAAAGAAAACCCAGAAAAAACCCAAGCGCTCTTTCTCTCTCTCTCTCTCTCTCAAAACACTCTCCCTTTTTCCTAATTCTCCCCTTTTCCTAATATACTTAGGAAACTTTAGATACCTTAGAATTAATTCTAATCTTGGTTACAACCCGTTTATATATAGGCAACAAACTAAAATTAGAAACTATTTATGCAAATTCGCGTATCTGTATAAGAAGATCGAAGCCCATGGCGGACCAGTGGGACCACACAAAAACAATCTAGAAGGAAAACTTCCAGATTCATCACTCTAGCCTCAACAGCTGATCGGTCGTGACTGGTTGGCCCCCACTGTCTGACTAATCATGACAGTCAAGGAACATTGCTACGTCCACTGTCCAAACTTAAACTGATCAGACTGGTTAGACCAGTCTATCCCACAGGTCATGGGACCTTGTCGGTGCACAATTTGAAGGGTCTTCCAATAAGACTTATGTTCCATAAGCAATGGGGCACATAGTTTGGACGTTCTAGATTGGCTATGTACAATGGTTGCGACATTCTAATGCATAAATATATATATATATATATAAAAAAAAAAAAAAAAAACTGACATCATGCGTGTCACAGGAATTTCCCCTGTAGAGCAGCTAGGACTCGGATTAAGGAATAACACCTCTGGTACCGACGTGGGTGCTGGATCCCACCGTGATGTATATGTTTTATCCGTACCCTCCTTTCATTTTTCCAGCTCATTTCAGGGACATAAAAATTTGGGCAGATCCAAATCTAAGGTGGACCATACCACTGGAAACAGTTGTGATTGAACGCCCACCATTAAAAACTTATTGGTGGCCACAAAAGTTTTGGCTCAAGCTGATATTTGTGTTTTCCTTTCCGGGCCTACGTGATCTTATCAACAGGTTGGATGGCAAATAAATGTTAGTGGGCCCCAGGCAGTTTTTAGTGGTGGGTGTTAAATCACCAAGGTTTCCTATGGTGTGGTCCACCTGGGATGTGGATCTACCTCGTTTTTGGGCTAGATGGCAAAATGGATGGACGGCGTAGATAAAACACATACATCATAGTGGGCCTACTGAAGGGGGCAGATGTGTCGTGAAATATCAGCCCATTTATCATGCTTTCTGCACATTCTTCACATGCGTTTAGAAAATCACGTTAGCCGCCTGGGAAAGGTGGTACAGGCTCTAAATTCCTGTGTCTATGCATCCTATCTGATTAAGGCTATTCATCAGCTAGCCAACGCGTGAATGAAGAAAATGAGCTGGCTGCATTTACCAGTGTTGGCTCACCTGATTGGTGGACCAATATTTTTGTGCAGTCAACAGTGGGCCCCGCCTAATGAGCGGCCTAGATTTCGCACAAACGTGCCACACTGAGTTGCCTATCGCTGACAGGTCAGCCCAGTCAGGCCTAGTCCACGGCCATTCTTTGTAGGTTGGGCTTGAGCCTGAGCAGCCTTTGGGTGAAATGGCACCAGCTTTTGAGATTTTGATTTTACGAATGTGAGAGAGTATGCAGTGCTGGGCCACACATGCAAGATCCGTACAGGTCATGTGGTTTTACCTATAATGGACTGGTGCTATGTCCAAAATCATACCATACAGATGATCCTGTCCATCTAATGTTGATGGTTGGTTGGACATTTCCCCACTGTTCGATGTAATTTCCAAGATTGCTCGAGTTCAGCTGCTTGGATCATCCAGCCGGCGTGATCTTCATGGAATGGTCCATCCATGGTAGGCCCCACAAGATCAAAGGTCCAGATTATACGATGCTCGATGATTGAGATAATATTAAAGTGGCACGTTCTTCTCATGGTCATACCGGCTGAATTCAATGGAAAGCCACCAAATTCATTGAAGACACAAGTGGGCCCATATGATGCATGGAAAGCTGATTTTTGCAGGGCAGGACTAAGAGATCAATGGTTGGATTGTGGGCCCCACTTGTACCCGTTCCAGGATGCCATGTAATTACAATTCCTATTTTGACCTATCCTCGCACGAGACTTGAAGAAGTGATCTGTCACCTACTAAATAAGAGAAATAGGAGCAAGCTGTCTTACACTTACTAAATAAGAGAAAAACTTCCATACTCTAGCAGGGTGTGGTCGTTCAGACACATGCATTAGAAATTGTACGCGTGGCATTCAAATATCGCAACCATCAGAAGATGGGCCCACTTAAGATGGGTCAAAAATCTAGAATTGCACAATTTCAAAACTGAATGATTGGTGGGCAGCCACTGAATGGTAAAAAAAAAAGTAATCAACGGTTTTGATTCAACAAACAAATGTCCATTAGGGCATCAGTTCGGTGTGTTTGTTTTTCTATTTATTATTATTCTGATCCATCTTAAGTGGTATCCTACTTGGACCGTTTACTTTGGTTTACAAATGTTCCATGTATACAATTTCTGAAAGCATGTGTATTGACCATCGTACTCGGCCAGAGTATCTTTGTTTTTCTTCTTCAAAGGGTCAGCAGGCCATCCGCGACCGAGTCCACCAGAAGCTGGCAAGCAGACTCGGAATTCCAAACGCAAAGCACGCCTCCCTCTTGGTCTTGGAGATCGGATTAGGTGAGAAGACAGTGCGGCCCATACCATGGGGTTACCGTGGGGCTCGCCTTGATGTATGTATTATGTATCCACGCCGTTCATCCGATTAGGTAGTGCAGTCAATCAGCACAGTTTCTTATGGTATGCTCCACCTGATAATTGGATATCCTTCATTTTTTGGATAATGCCCTAAAATGATCTTTAAAAACAGATGGACGGCGTGGATACATAATACATCCATCAAGGTGGGCCCCACGGTAACCCCCGTGAGGCCGGGGTCTCACTGAATCCGCTCCGCCTCTCGACGGTCCTTCTTGCAGACCGGCATTCCAAATGCAAAGCACGCTTCCTGACGATCCTTGAAAAAGGTCGCTGGCTTATCGGCACGTACGGCACGTGTCCAAAGTCGAAGTAACGCTGGTATGCTCGCGCGCATGAAACGGACAAGGTCGTTGCTCGCTCCACGCGTGCCAACATGGTACATATGTCTTGGTCCGAGATATTGCTCAGCTAGAAGCATTGATCATGCCCCAGCCCCCAAAAGGAGATTTGTCCACTAATCAAGTCAGCCATACCTGTATGAAAAAAATCAACGGTTAAAGGAACATGAGCTGTAAAAACTGATGGACAGCGTGGATATACAACATTTGCATCAAAGTGGCCTCTACAGTCATCGAAACACCCGCTACCGTGTGAATGGGTAACACCTGATCCGCACCCGTGAGGTGATTTTAAGCCATGGTCCTGTCCTAAAAGTAAGCAAGTGGACCCTATGCAGGAATCCAATGTCCATCATTGGAAACTATTGGAGGCCATAAAAGTTTCAGATCAAGCTGGTATTTGTGTTTTGCCTTCGTCTAATTGTATGCGGCCTTATTAATCGTTTGGATGGTAAATAATCATTGTTGTAAGCCCACCTTGATGAGCGGGATTTGCTATTTTTTTGGACCATGACCTAAAATGAGAGGAAAAATGGACGGCTTACACATACAACACATGCCTCAAGGTGGGCCTCATGGTTATGAAACACCGATTACATGTCAACCAAGGCCTCATGTCTAGGAGATGATGTGGTGTTACGGTAAAGCTTACTGTTTACGTCGAATTTTGTAATAGGGTCCTCCAGACATTCACCTTCTCTCCAAGCAATTTTCTTCTTGAGCCTGAAAGGAGATAGAAAATAACTAAGGGTGGCCGGCGTCCAGCCGTTAGCCCTCCGATGCCTAAGTTAGATAGGCTGAGGTTGAAAAAAGAACAAATAAACGACGGAGGTTAGAGATTGAGTATTGTGTACATTTTTCATCAATAGAATCATTTATTTATACAGATCTAAATGATCCAACCTGCTACGCAAGCTGTTAAGATTAGTACTGATTTTATGGGATAAGAAGCTTATCTTGTTAATCCTTTGATAAGGAAGTAATCAAAACATTCTAGACGTCTAGCTGATTACGTCTCTAGATATTCGGAACTATGAATAAATATAAACCAAAATCGGCCTATACGGGCTGCTGGTATTATGAGATGAGGGCCATCCATGCCAGAGACCAGAAACCACGACCGCTCATATGTCGGGAGCTTTTCATATCAAAAGTGCTCGCA
Organism: Liriodendron chinense; assembly: GCA_003013855.2. Taxonomy (NCBI): domain Eukaryota; kingdom Viridiplantae; phylum Streptophyta; class Magnoliopsida; order Magnoliales; family Magnoliaceae; genus Liriodendron; species Liriodendron chinense. The sequence continues at coordinate 147,848 of PVNU02001363.1, read as the reverse complement.
TCCTGGGGAGCGACCCTTTCGACGAGCACGAGCCGGGCTGGTCGCATTTTGGAGATGCGACCCCTTTCGTCGAGCACGAGCCGGGCTGATCGCATTTTGGAGATGTGACCGCGATTCCTCACTTCTCTTTAAAGTCAAATTTATCTACAACACCCATCTTAATGTATAAATTTTATATTGATGTCATTCATTCATTTACTCATTAATTTTAGTATGCAGTTATAAAGCATGAGTTGAAAAATGAAGTAGATCCAATTCTAAGGTGGACGTACTTTAAGAAACAATGGTAACTGAACACCCTACCATTAAAAGCCTACTATGGCCCACCATAATGTTTCTCCTAAGGTAAATTTTCCCGTCCAAGTTATGGATAGGGTAGCATAAACTTGGATGGAGGAAAACAAATACAAGTTGATCCGAAACTTTTGTGGCCTGCGACAAGCTTCTAGTGGTCAATCACCACTATTTCCTGTGGTTTAGTTAACCTGAGATTTAGATCTACTTTATTTTTTGAGGCATGTTGGAAAATTGTTTGAAAAAACAGTTGTACGATATGAATATAGATACATACATCAAGGTGGCCCGATGGTAGGGGCCACAACGTCTTGGGTGGGGTGAGGGGCATTTAATTCCTCACCCAAGACCATAAAAAGCCAGGCCACACTTCACACCGTGAGCCCACCTTGACGTGAATAATAGGCATCCATGATGTCCATTCGTTTTCTTCGGATAGTTTTACGTCACGAGTGGATTATGTACGCCTGGCTTCACCCAAGATGGTGTGTCCCTTATGTGGAGCCCACTTTGATACATGTATTCTAAATCCAAGCTGTCCATCCGTTTTGTCTAATCATTTTTAAGGTTTAAGCTCAAAAATGATCAGATCTAAATCTCAGGTGAACCATGATAAAGGAAAGAGTTGTGATTGAACTTCTCACCATTGAAAGAATCTCAAGGCTCACAGTAATCTTTCCCTGCTGTTTATTTACCATCCAACCTATTGTTAAAGTCAAAAAATCCCAGATGAAGGGATAAAAAAACAAATATCAGCCTGATCCAAAACTTTTGTGGCCCCGTAAGCTTTTAATGGCCAGTCACCAATGCTTTCCTATGCTATGGTGCATCCGAAATTTGGACCTGTTTTGTTGTTGGGAACATGCCCTAAAATGAACTATAAAAACGGATGGACGGTGTGGATATAGAATATATATACATCAAAGGGAGACTCTAAGGTCAGGGCCGCACCACCTTGGGTGGAGCTGTGGTCGCACCTAAGGCGCGACTTGGGTGAGACCCCGGAACCAGCGATGTGGGTGGAACCCTGAACCTAGGGCCCACCTGGATATATTCATTGTAGATCCATGACATCCATCTTTTTATTCATATTATTTTAGTATGTAGTCCTAAAAATGAAACAGATTCGAATTTTAGGTGGACCATACCTCAAGAAACAGTTATCATTCAACTGTGACCGTTATAAACTTCCTTGAGTCCACCGTAATTTTTATTGACCATCCAATCTGTTGATAAGGGCACATAAACAGGGATGAAAGTAAAAAACAAATATCAGGCTGATAGAAAACTTTTGTGGCTCACAAAAGGTTTTTAATGATCATTAACCAGTGTTTCTATTGTTGTAGTCCACCCAAAATTTTAATCTTCTTTATTTTTGGTATAATAGTACAAAATAATCTGAAAAATAATATTTAACGGTATGGATCTACAAGGAATACATCCAAGTGGGCCCTAGGTTCAGGGTCTCACCCACATTGCTGGTTCCGGGGTCTCACCCAAGTCGCGCCGCGGTGGAGCGGCCCTGACGTGCCGTCCCACGTATTGGGATGACGTCACATTTTTGGTCGATTGCAATCTCAACACGCCATATGTCCGCAATCCCCATAAATGTCGGGCGGAACTTTACACGCATTCCGCAATGTGCTTTCAAATTGAGAAATGAACAGATACAGCAGCTGCATCGTTAGTTACGTTACAGTTCTTGTTTTCGCGCCAACATTTCTTATGTCAGAATATCCAATCCGTTGAAAATGTGGAAGAAACCACGAAGACCATTTGGAATAAACAATCAGGACATTCCAACCCTTGACCACGACACATCTTAATAATCAACGAACAGTCATTGGTACGACTCAGAGAACTGGTGCGTTCAATCAATGAGTCGATCGGTCTGATTCTCATCATAACTGACAATCATGGTTCTTTCCACTATTTTAACGGATTAGATGTTCTTTACACTTGCCATGTTAGCAGAAACATGGCTTAGTATCTGATCGTTCTCTTTGAAGTACTTCATGAAATGCTGGTTGGATTCCTGCAAACCGTCAGGCATGTGGACGGTGGACGCGGTTTAGCCAGTGACGCTGCCTGTCGGTGCTCTTTGGGCCCACCATGATATATGTGTTTTATCCACGCTGTCCATCCATTTTTCCAGATCATTTTAGGGCTTGATGCAAAAAAATGAGATAGATCTAAATCTTAGGTGGACCACACAACACTAAAATAGTAGTGATTGAATGTCCACCATTAAAAACCTCCTAGGGACCACTGTAATGTTTATTTGAAATCCAACCTATTGATTAGGTCATACAGACCTGGATGAAATTAAAAAATAAAAAAGAAGCTAGATTCAAAACTTTTGTGGTCCTCAAGAAGTTTTTAATGGTGGACGTTGAACCAACACTTTTTCCATTGATGTGGTCCACTTGAAATTTGGATCTATCTAATTTTTGGTATTTTGTCATAAAATGATATGGAAAAATGGATGGACGGCGTGGATGAAACATATACATCATGGTGGGGCCCACAGAGCACCAACCAGTAGCCAGTCTGGCAGCGTCAGTAGCCCAACCGCGTACACGTACGCCACCTCTCAAAATAGTGAGAAATAATAGCTGTTGGATTTCACCTACGGAAAAACGGACCACCGACTATCCTTAACTCTCCATTTGACACCGCTAATTGGATGGTTAAGATCGTCTGGTCAGCATGAATTTTTGGGGCCATTTCCCATCTACAAAGAACTAGACGATTTGGACGGTCAGATTGGACTGAATATATTCCTCAAAATGCATATGAGCCCATTGGCGTTCAATATCATTCTCATCTCAGGTGCACCGGCATTCAATGGGCTCTAGACCGAGCCAACTCGGTGTTGGAGAGTTAGGCAGTCGGGCCAAACGAAGACCGAGTCCAGTCAACTGTCTTCACAGAAAGAAACGGGCTGCAAACACCTGGTACGCAGCGTGTACAACAACCGAAGTGTGGGGTCCACCACGTCTTTGATATAAAATCCACTCGGTCCATCAGGTGAGGTCCCTTATTCTCAACGTACAGCTGAAAAATCATACCGATCCAATACTGAGTCACTCCACCACAGGGAGCAAAGTAAATCATGCCCAGGATTCGTAAGTTCACACGGTGCGAACCGCTTGAGTATCGAGTCAGGATGGTGAGGCGCACCTGATGAACGGGTTGGATGGAGCATACAAGCCATGTTGGGTCCCACACACATACCTATGTTTGCCATCCCCTTCTCATTGTTTCCTCCAGTGTGGCCCACCTTAGTTGTGGATCGAGCTGAAACTGGGCTTAACACCAAGATGATAACCTTATGGACGGAGGAGATTTCACACAAGCAACAAAGTGGGCCCCACAGATCTCAGCTGTTATACAGGCTGCATAAAACAGGTATTTCAGATGAATGCGGTCCGAAAGAACCTTGCCTTGCCGACCACAAAGCCAGCCAAAAAGAAGTATCATGCCAGCTGTTGGGAAGCGTTATAAACCCAAAGAAAAAAGAGGTAAGAGCTAGATTAAATGAAGATCTAAATCAAGCAATTGGGTTTGACTGCATCTTCCTCAATTGGGGTAAGTCATTCAAAACTTTGGGGCTCTTTTCCTTGCTTGTGGCCTACTTGCTATTGGACTGTTACTGCTTCTGTTGTGAAATTTGCTTTTATGAGAATTGGGATGTTGAAATCTTCAGTGGCTGGAATTAAGAAGGGCATTAGATTTTCAGATGGTTCTGTGATTGATTCGTTGTTCGGTGGCCTGTGGGCCCTACTCACGACATCAGTAGCAGGTAGAAGAACGATTGAAGATGGTCTGGAAATGATTTGGGGGTGTTTGTTCCTATGGCATGGATGGTATCGGAAAATAATTTCATCACCACGCGCATCGATCATAGACCCAGAGAGAAATTCTGACAGCTAATGTAGTTGTTATTGGTTTTGTTTCTAAGCTATAGATTAGAAGTTGGAGAGATCATACAAGAATATCTCCAACTTAATGTATTTATATCTTTATACCAATAGAAATTAGAAATATAGGGCAAGTAGTTTAGTAGAGATTTTGAGTTTAACCAAAAATGTTTACACTCATTTTAGATAATAAAGATTAGAAATAGTAATGACTGAAAGATGGTATTGACAACTAATTTGTAACAAATTTGTTGAAATGTAGGGATAGGATTGGAGATCCATCCTTTTCCAGAAAGGAATCTATGGATCTGTTTATAAATCAACTTCATTAAACATGGTGCGGAGGTGTCAAATAGATGTTATTATAGTGCTAGTTGTTAGTTACATAGTATGACTCTCTTCTTCTCACTATTAATATTGTAGGAAAATAATTATCAAGCATACGAGTAATATTATTGCCTAGAGGACTGATTTAACTGAATTGAAAGGCTCAACTACAAATATTAGAGGAATAAGATATTAATTTTATGCATCTAAATTTCTATTACAATTGCTTAAAAACCAACATACTTGGGTATTATGTTTTGCTCCATATCCATCTTGAAGATTTTGAAACACAAATAATATTTGTCGCTAAAGGAATGAAGTGGGTGAGAAATAAGATAAAATGGTAATTAAATAAATGAAAACTTACATTTTTATTAGCATTTAATAGTAAAATCCATGACTTAGGAAGAGATGTAGCTATCAACTTCATATTAACAATTCCTAAAGTGGTGAAAACTGGGAAAGAAAAAATGGATGAAGATTGAGTGGGTCCTATTTAGAAGAAACATCGAAGGAGCTATCTTTGGCAAGTCTACTCCATCCTCTCATCAATGTGCTAAGTTATGGCCAATCTGTATCAAGTCTGGGTATTTGCTCGAATCATTATTGGACGTCCCTTGTAAGTGATGATTGAACCAAGAAGGCAATGGAGGCCATGGTATCGACATTCAACTATCGCCTGAAGGAGTTGTTGGAGCTGATCAAGCTTCATGCAGCGTATTGTCAATGTGTTTGCTTCTTAATGGAGATGGCATTGTTTGGTAGCAGATGGATGCAATACCAAAACTCAATGCTGATTTATCGGTGTTTCTTGCTTTGGGGAAATTACACGTCTGATAGATGGGGTGAGTCACAACCAGATTATCTTTCATTAGGTTGCTTTGTAACTTGTTTTAGGAGCATCTATTTCGGTCATCAAAATGTACCCTTGTGTTTATGTATAAAAGCAGTGATTTATATCATGTAAGATTTTGTATACAATGAGCAATCAGTGAAAGGCAGAACATTGATATAAACTATTTGATTTGTTTTTCCTTGTTCAGATGTGTCTTTTTTGTGTTCCCATTGCAATTGAACCCTTGATTGAAATGAAAGAAGAAGAAAACAAAGAGCGAAAGATGCATTATTGCAAGCATTATTTGGAACATGCATGGTATACGTTGGGTATTCTGGTTAGTTAGGTCACTTACTCTAGGGAACTTCAAAAGTTCTTATGTACACAACAACATTGGAGGTGAATGTGACGTAGGCCCAGGAGATGTAGGGGGAACCTAAGGTGTCCCTTAGCAGACCATCTTCTTGTGAAATGCACATTTAAAATGATGTTTGGGTCCTCTTGGCTGAAGTGATGTGCCCCACCTGTGCGAAATGATGGGTTGACTTGTACATCGCTTCGACCCCAACCGGAAACAGGTATAGCGCATCATTTCAGCAGATCATGTACCTGAAGGACATTCCTCTTCTAGCTGAAAATGTTTCATATCCGAATAAAATATGTAAGATTTCCATAGAAAACAAGACCAAACCACAAGTTCTTAGGGACTAGGTTTCGGTGTCTGCAGTGCATTTTTAGGGACTGAAGAAGGCGGACTTTGGGCTGATGATTTTGCTATTTTGCAAAATCAATGCCGACCCAGGGATTTAGTTAACAGCTAGCCAGCATTTGCCAAATTTATTTATTTTAATATGCCAGCAATATTTTTATTGAAGCAGTTGAAGTTGTGATTTTGGGTTTGTTTATACTAATCTAACATCAATCTGGGTTTTCTCATCTGTTGGATTTACATCATTACACTAATCTTCTATACATTTTATTTTTATTTCGTCATCTCTACCATGCTACCCAATACAGATATGTGTGTATCGCAGTAAGGATCGGTTTACGCAGATCTTTGAAATTCAAATTCTTAGGATACAACCAATCCATCGCCACCCATATATAGTTGCAGATGTATTGGAATACTTCCCTAACAATATCACAAGTTGAATTTGATGTATGGTTGAAAATTGCTAGAGTTTCATAATGTGGTTGAATTTGGATTCCAAAGTATTTGGACTATCATTTTTCATTATCCTTCTAGGTACCACTGGTTTGGTCATAAAAGAATATCTCCAATCTAATGAATTTATATCTCCCAACTAATAGATAATTAAATATTTAGCCTTAGTATCATTTTGCTCCTTTCTGTCTCTGGTATCTTTTGCTCAGCCCAACAACCATGAGAGGTGCATTCCATCTTTAAGTGATCCAGAGCATTTATAGTAGGCTCCATTATGGAGGGCCATGCTCCAAAATCTCCCCACCTAATTACCTTAATCGTCCAGTCAGTGAACTTGTGAATGGATGGTTAGAAACTATACAGCCAACAACCTGTGGCTCCATCGAACAGCCTCAATCATCCAATGGAGATATGATTTGAAGTAGTGTTTTGTAATGGCTATTTTTAATAACATTATATTGATAGAATGATTGCTGCAGACATATTTAGGATGACCATTTGAGTTAAGGGAAACGATCTAGTGACTTTAGAGCACTGTAAGTTACAATTCTTCTGTGTAGTGTTCGTAGTACTGGTATTGTTACAAGTATCATTGGCTGGGGATGTGGTAACATGCATTGTTATCATCGATATTATCGTTGATACCTGAAATGTATCACTGACTAAGGGAAACATTAGAGAAAAACCGAGACTAACAGGAAACAATGAAATTTTTCAGTAAAACTTCAAGATATGCTAAACTACACATATTCGCATATTTAAGAATAAATAACTATAAAAAAGATGCATAAATAATAAGTTTTCAATTAATGGGGGCCTAAAAGCATATATTGTCATAAGAAATCAATGCAATAGTAACCAAAATGAGTTCATTTCATACTAATAATATCATTAGACACATAATAATCACTTGAAGTACTTGTTTCTAAATTAAAGAAAAAGTCATACATCTATGCATGCATACTTACATACATCCATACAGGTCTATCCATCCATATATACATGAAAACATTAATAAGCTCATCCATCCATTCATGCAAATATACACTAATACAAACATTGATCCATGCATGCATAAATACTTACATATATACTGTCTATCCATCCATGCATCCATACATACATACTCCATCTATCCACCCATGCACACACACACACACACTAATACATCTATCTATTCATGCATACAAACATGCATTCATCAATACGTACATATATACATACATACATGCATACATTATCCGTCCATCCATCTAACCATCCATACATACACATATACATGATCTATCCATGCATGCATACATGCACCAATACATCCATCCATCTATAGATACATGCATGCATGCATACAAACAAACCTATATATCCATCCATCCATCCATGTATACATGCATGCATACAAACATGCATCCATGATCCATTCATTAATGCATAACACATCCATTTATCCATCCATTACTGCACACATCCACGCATACTTATATCATACATGGGTCCATATATGTATACATGATTATGAAATAAAATAATTATTTTTATAAGTAAACCAATTATTTTTTTTTGTAATTTTTATAACTCTAAAAAATATTTTTTATTGAAAAATGAAACAAACCACTCTTCAACATCCATCGATAAAAAGAAAAAAATTGATAAATTTTTCATGAAATAATGTCATTATTATTTTTAAATAAAACAGATTTTTTATTCCATTTTTAAAATTTAGATTAAATTTAAATAATTAAAAAAATAAAAAAAATGGAGAGGGGTGGTCGAAATCTAATCCTAACCAAATCCCATAAAAAAAATTCTATTGTTTTTAATTTTTCTGTTTTCTGTTTTTCATAAATTTACGCACATATTCTCCTTCTGTCAAAATTTTCCCCAAAAATAAAAAACTAATTTTCTATTTTAATTTTTGCAGATTTATACACATTTTTTTTTTTCTATTTCCCAAAATTCTCTCTAAATTGAGGGATATGATTCACAAAATTCGAAAATGAGAGGTTGAAATCCACTCCTCAACCAAATCCCTCAATTAAAAAAAAAAAATAGATTTTCTATTTTCTTATTATTTTATCCTTCTTTTCTTGATTCCAGTCCACTGAGCTTTTGGTCCACCATTTATCCTCCAAATAAGAAGTTTGATTCACCAAGAAGGAAGATGAGGTGCCAAAATCTAGCCCCTTCACTTAGATTTGAAAAATAAAAATAAAAAACTATATTTTTCTTTTATTCAAGAAAAAATTTCAACAATTTTTAGTATTAGCAATATTATTAATAATATCGCCAATACTTAGAGCATTGCTCCCAGATGCAATGGAACGCTTGAACAGTCCAGTTGATCGATCTGGGTAGTCCATAAGAGCCGGCTGTTGGGCCACCATTTAAGATTCCTTACTGACACTGAATTCTAACCATCTAATCAACAGACTATAAAATGGACAATCAAGATCACTTATGGAAAGATAGGTCCGACCAACAATTTGAGCCATCCCTTTGTGGGGCCCTCATGGATTGCTTACGGTCCTAAAGAATCATGAATATCTAAGCCGTCCCAAACATGGGTCGAAAAATAGATAGCACATATGAATGGACTCGATCAAATCGAGTTGTAGCCATATGAAGTGTATGCAGAATCCTAGATCCGTTGAATGTACTGTCCAGTGTCCCAATTGATCTGGGCCCCACTTTGGCATCGCTTGGATATGGTAAAAGAAGGTGGGCTTCCACCACCATTTTCAAATGAGTGGTGATCGTAGATGGGTCGCACTTGTACGGGTGTCAGATCGATCATCCGAATTTGTGGAGGGTCAAGATTCAAATTCAACTGGCAAAATCAGATGGTTATTATCATCTGCTCACAGGGCTATCTTGATTTTTAGTATCGAACATGCATCATATACCACAACCCTATCAAAGTCCCACATGCTACACACATGTGTAATTTTTGGCACGTGTACAGCGCTTGAAGATGGGGCTTACAGAATGGGAACGAGTTAGGTGCGGCCCCACACTCACTCAAGACGGTGTGGCCCATGCCGTTGGGCCCACCTTCATGTATGTATTCTATATCCACGCGGTCCATACGTTTTGGAAGATCATTTTAAGGCATGATACAATAGACACCCCACTTGATATCAAGAAGTTCAGTAGATACCTGCTTGATATCAATTAGGGGCGTTTGGCGCGTGGAATTAGCGAGTGTTAGATGGTATTGCAAATCCAGTAGCCATGGGACATGTGAGGGACCATCGCAAATCCAGTAGCCATGGGACATGTGAGGCATTTGAGTGGATATTTGGAAAATATGGTTGATCCCAAGCCATGTTTGAAGAGCACGTGGAATCAATCCATGTGGATTTATATTTGTGGTGTTTGGTGTGTTGGCGGACTACATTACAAGTAAGATGGATTATATCCAGAGTTTGTTTGGATGGAAGAGAAACACTAAGGATGTGGAAAGATAACAACCCTTGTATATGTTTGGCACAATACATGTTGTTGGAATGGATACTGAAATTACGTTCGGCAGTCTAATACGATACCCTACGCAAATGTGTGCGGAAGCTTAAGGAGCGACTAGAATTATGGCTAAGTCCTAGAGAGGGGGTGATTAGGACCTTCTAAAATCTTTTCGCCTACTTAACAAATTTAGCAAATTAAACTAAGTAAGCGATTAACACTTCGGCTTCTAAGCCTAAGTGAGTCCAATCAAAAGACTAGCAAATGATAAATGCAATTAACAACCTAGTCTAAGCAACACATGTAGACCATAGAGGATGGATGGATAAGGACTCAAGTCTACACAAGGAGTGAAAGTACATCTTGTGAGTGTGGATGCGCCTATCAAGTGCCTAGCATACATTCCTAACTAAGCATTCATAATTAACCAATTAAACATAATGCATAATAAGAAATGTGCTCAAGAACAATCACAAACACAAGCATGTATAGTGGTTCGACTACTTGTCTACTTCACCCCCTGTTCAAGTACTCAACCCCTTTGAGCACACCGACATTCACCGAGGAGTTTAAATCTGGTTCTTCCCAACCAAGGTGTTTTAACTTGGATTCACCCAACCAGGGAGTTTACAGGTTCCTCCCAACCTACACGTTCACACCTGTGTTGGTGGCTCCCCTTTGAAACTTTATTTACACCCTAACAAACGTGTCAAGGAACGGCAAACGTCCCTTAATTTAGGCTCGGCAAACTGAGCCAAGGAGTGCCTAACAACCCCTAGTCTTTAGGACGACAAACAAGCCAAGGAACGGCTAACGTCCCTAGACTTTAAGCCGAAAAACAGGCCAAGGATCGGCAAACGACCCTAGTTCGAGTTTGTTAAACAAACTCTACACTCAACTCCTACAGGGAATCGAGTGAATGGACTCCTAACAAAGACAACCTTACTTGTCGGATTGAGCCTCTTTGTAGCGCCGCTTTGGGTTGCTTCTTCTTGCTCTCCCGTGCTTGAATCAGCTCCCTTTGTATTCCCCCGATCTTTGATGCCGCTACTTTGCCAAGGCTTCAGCTCTAAGATCAACTACCTTGCATGTGATGCTCTATTGGAAATGCCCAAGGTGCTAGGGAATGGTGAAACCTCTACGAATGGTACAAAATAGGTTTCCTAGAGGAATACACCTATTTGGACTCCTAGGTGGTGTTTAGACAAGGGATTTAACTATGATCAAGGTGTCTAAACTCCTAGGAATCAAGAGGGAACAAGTCCATTCTCAATATGCCATTGAATGGCCTAAGCTTGTGATGAAAACACAAGGAGAATGACTTGCTATGGGTTTGGAATAGAGCCTCTAATGGTCTTTAGTAATGGTTGCTTCTATCTCCTCAAAATCCCCTCTCTTGGCCCTAAAAACGAATCCCTTGCTTTTATAAAGTTTCTCCCAACGATTAAATAACGGGCAGATTCGCGCAGGGTCGGGTGCTCAGAATCCGGTTCATAAAAGAAATTTAAACGGTGTACATATTTAGAGTTGGTCGGGCGCCCGGTCAAGGTGTGGTCGGGCGCTCGATGACCATACTTTTCACTGGTCGGGCGCCCGGTGGTCACTTTGGTCGGGCGTCCGGAATTCAATCTAGAATTTGGTTTGTGCTGCTGGACATGTTTTGCACTGGTCAGGCGCCTGTTGGACATTGGGTCGGGCACCCAATGACCATCTGGATATATGGCCAACTCTCTTGACGGATTCCTTTATAGGTCGGGCGCCCGGCCAGGCATGATTTTCTGCTGTCTTATAGCAGATCATGCAACCTCTTGGCCGTTCTTTTGGTGGTCTTTTGGGACACCTAAGGCCAATCTAAGATGACTAATGGTATGCCTACTGGTCATGGTCATCTAGAGGTTTATGGTTTTAGGTAGGTTCAAGGTTAAGGCTCACCAAGGCATCACATGCACCTGTTTCTTCTTTCTTGATGCAACCGATCCGTCTTGAATCTTCGGTCTTCGTCTTCATAAAGCTCAACCAATACTAGACTCACTGACCTAAGTAATTGACAAAAAAGGTGCACAAGTATGCCACAGAAAAGTGCACTAACAGATACTGTTTCAAAGCCTTCTCTCTACACCATGCCATTGGTGGAGACCCATGCTCGTCTAGACGCTATGAATCAGCAGGGGCCAACCAAAATGGGATTCATCATGTATGGAGTTTATCCACACCATACATCCATTTCGCCTATGCCAATCCACCTAGTAGGACCAGTATATCAGCTATGATCCTCGGAATGTTTTTAGGACCACACTTTCGTATTTCAAAGGTGTAGATTTGATGCACATGATCGAAATACGTAGCTCAAACAAATATGGTGTTTGGCAGCTGCAAAGACCCATCAGATTAAAATAAAGAAAAATATAAAGAGTGCATCTCAAATTCAACGTGATGGACCATAACACAATTGTAATGCATTAGTGATTATGGCCAAACAAATATAACAAATATTGGTTGTGGCAGCGGCAACCAACCATCTAATAGAAAAAATATATACTAAAAAAAGAAAATATTATACATGACAAGGTTGTCTCATATGTGTTTACGTCTAATTTTGTAACAGGATCCTCCAGGCGTCCACCTTCCACTTAGGTAGTATCCTCTTGAACCTGAAATAGCACAAAGGAAAACTACGGGTGGCCGGCGTCTAGCCATTGGCCCTTCGAAGCTTAAGTTAGATAGGACGAGATCATAAAGGGAACGGAGGGATTGGAAGCTTAGAGATTGTGTACCGTGTCTTACTTATCGATGAAGTCGTCCATTAATATAGATCCAAGTAACCTAATCTGTTACGCAAAGAATCAAGATTATCCCTGATTTCTAGGGATAAGAGGTTTATCCAGATCACGAGATAATAGAATGGTTCAATCCATTTAGACCTCTAGTAAATCACGTTCCCTGACGAGGATCCCCGGAGGTTCGGGACCATGAATCGAGATAAGCCCAACATTGGTCTATATGGGCTGCTGGTACTTAAAGGGCGGAGGATGCTTGGGCTCGAAGATTATCTCCTCAGATCTGAGATGCAAACTCTTTCGATGAGATGCTCGTATACCCAAGTGGTATTTCGTACTTTCCTAATATGCGAGCTCGACCATGTAAGCTCGCGAGTCGAATCTGTTAAGAGAATGCGCTCGGTGACTTGGTGGTTGTGTATTGTACTTGCATAATATGCGATCCTCGACTAGGTCGGCACGCGAGTCGAATATTGTCAAGAGGGTGCTCGCACATCTCGAGTCCTCGCGAGATTCTCTGACCACCGAAATTTGACTATAACAATATGTACTGGTCATTTTTAGGCCATGTTCCACACATAGTGCAATATGACAGAAAGACGTACTTGGAGTAGTCGACTATGCATTCAGCTCATTTACTTGAAAAACTACGAGCACTATCCAAAGATGTGTGCAGGACGTCCTCAGTTTTCAACCAACACTTTGCTTAAAAAAGGACAGATATCAAAGAACGAATAACAAAAAAATAGCAAAAAGAGAAAGGCTTTGTTGTGCATAATATCTCTTGAAGTTTGACTTACCAGCATGAGATTTCAACAGAAGGTTTCGCCCGCTCCATGAGAACCATCTCCATTGATATAGTTTTATATCCGCGTTCATCTCTGTCGCTGGCAACAAGGTTGGGGAGATGGAGATCCACACCACAAACCGGTCATTTCATGTAAGAGCCTCTCCGCACAACCATGGAGGTAGAAGCGCAGGAGAGGATTTGATGGCCTACTCTAGACAGGATGGAGGCACTGGATATCCCGTAGAAAGAAGGAAAATCCCACTGGTTTCTCGTGCGAACGCGGTTTGTTGGGTTACCAGTACAACACCCCACCCCAAAATCTGGACGCGGATTACATTAGAAAGCCTTTCGTGGGCATCTCCAAGCGCTCACAATCTAGGTGGGGCCCACCGTGATGTTTGTGAGATATCTACTCAGTCCAACCATTTTGTGAGATCATTTAAGGCGTGGCAACAAAAAACTAAACGGGATCCAGGACTCAAGTGGGCCGCACTAAAGAAAAAGTTGGGTTGGGAAATTCCTACCATTGAAACCTCTATGGGGTCCATAGTGATGTTTATATGCCATCCATACCGTTCATAATGTCATTCCTACTGAGATGAACTGAAAACAAAAATATTATCCAACTGTGAAACTTCAGTGGCCCCACGAATATTTCAACTGTGGAAGTTCAATCGTCACGTTTTCGGCCCACTAGAGTCTTGGATCCCATTCCTTTTTTGTTGCAACACCTAAAATGTTCTAAAAAAAGGGTTGGACGGCATAGATTTCTTACATACCTTCTGGTGGGCCCCACCTACATTTCGAGCGCAATCAATGCATGTGAAAGGCTTTCGCAGCCAATCCGTGTTCGAAATATTTTTGCAACGTCTCGACAAGTTCAATCGTTTGTGATTTTAATTCAACTCAGTAGGCCACCCACTCCATCCATGATAATCATCCGTTCATTTCAATGGATGACCATAAAACAATAGTTCAAGAAAAGCTCAGATGAACCATACTGTAGGGATTTCACACCCATTGTTGAAAACTACTTGGGGACCACGTAAGTGACAGATGAAGATGGAATTTTTGTTTTCCCTTTGTCAATAAACTCGAGTCATTATGAACAGATTGGATAATGGCTAATCATCAATTTGGCCCACCAGAAGGTTTCAACGGTGGAGAGCATTCTCCCCATTATTTCAAGCGGTGTGGTCCACTTTAACTTTGCCTCTGCTTCATTTTTAGTCTGAAGGGTTAAAATGAACACATGTACTGGATGGACGGCTAGGATAAAACATTGCTACGCTAGTCGGTCCCACAGAGCTTTAAAATGAAAATGGCTAGTGTACAATTATTCCGTTGACCCCCGCCTTCGCGACCATTGGACCTACGTCCGATGATTATCCCACGAAAGGATCATCCATATCCAATGTGAATTTTGTTTTATCCCGAGTGGGACTGCAAAGAACGGGCACATCTCCCAACACTGTAGTGCCAGTTGTTTACCAAACACGGCTTTAATGGGTTATCCTGCTAAAGCCTCCTTTATCCAATTTACTTCCCTGCACCAAGCAATTGGGAGAATGCTAGATGGACCCAACCACATGATCACACATCAGTTGCAAGCATTAAATGAGCAAACACGATGAAAAGGGCATCTCATTTAATGAGGCTTAGTGTTGGGAAAAAGGGTCTTCTCAGTGAGTAAAACTCCTCTCCGTCAGCGTTGACCCACAACTCACATTTTCTAAGGGTAACTTGCCATAAGCCCCCCTCTCTGACCAATAACCTAAGGGGCAGCTATTGGAACCATCTCGACCATGGAATTTCATCTATAAAAACCTTTTATTGCAACCATTCGACGGACAAAAAGGGTGAGAGTTGAAAGTCGAGCAAAAAGTATAATACAAGGGTTTCTTCACGTCCATTATGTTGGAAACAGACGCCTTAAATTTCACGCAACAGAGGCCACCGATCGGTCATTCGACCAGTCGATCATGGTGGAGATCAAGATAAAAGTTGCTGGAAGGTTTTTTGGGCATTCGGTCGGCAAGGGTTTCTAGCCGACCGGTCGGCAGGTTTCCTTTTTATTGTAGGTTTCTTGCGCGATTTTTCGCAAATAGTTTCTAATCTTGGTTTCTCCTATTTAAGGAGTGTATTACGGGATTAGATGTATCCTAGATTGGAAAGGGGATTGAGAGAGGTTCTAAGTGAGCGAAAGAGCTTGAGAAGAGGGTTTTCTTCTTGGGAAAGCTTTGGATTTATCTCGTGGGCTTGCGATATTGGGTTTTGGTTCCATCTATTGTAACTTTTGATATTATAGTGGATTGGTGTCACTTTGTGCCGTGGTTTTTTTACCCATGAGGGGTTTTTTCACGTTAAATTCGAATTGTCTTTATGTGATTGTTTGTATGCATTGTGTTGCTTGTTTGATTCAATTTGTTGCTTGTGTTCGGCTTTGCTTCCGCTGCTGGCCCTTTTATCCCAACAACTAGTATCAGAGCGATCGTTGGGGTGTAGCAGAAATTTAGATATGAGATAAAAGCATGGCATCGGGCATGAGGTTCGACATAAAGAAGTATTCGGGGAAAAATATTTTGAACTTTGGAAGGTGAAGATGAAAGGCCTTCTAGTTTAGTAAGGATTGCAAGATGCCCTCCTTGGAAAGCGACCGGAGGCTATGAAAGAAGAAGAGTGGAAGAAGATTGATGAAAAAGCCAATGTCTCAATCCAATTGAGCCTGACAGATGAGATCCTGTATAACGCCATGAAAGAGAAAACTGCGGCTGAAACATGGGCGAAGTTGGAAAATATCTACGTGAAGAAATCTCTGAAAAATCGCATATATTAGAAGCTTCAGTTGTATAATTTGAGGATGGCGGAGGGTCGCTTAAGGACTCATTGTGCGTAGGTAGAGAGACTATTGGCGTAGAAACTGTTATCTCAGCCTTTCAGACGAAGGTGATGAGAAGGAAAAGCGGTGGCATAAGTTCCTCTATGGATGAGGCACTAGTTATGAGGGGGAGGAATTCTGAATGGGGTGGAGGATCTCCGTCATCGAGATTTAAATCAAAGGGCAAGTGGAAGTACAAGGTGAGATGCTGGAATTGTGGGGAAGAAGGGCATATGAAGAGGGATTGTTCGAATTTCGAAAAAACAAGAGAAATCTGGAGATTCTTCTAGGGAGGGAGCCAATACCGTAGATGACGGTGGTGATGTTTGTGATGTATTGACTGTATGGCATAGAGTCTCTTGGTGGAGAGTGGCTCTTGGATTCAAGTGCATAATGTTATGTACGTCCTGATCGGAGTTCATTCATGACATACAGAGAGTATGATAGTGGATCGGTGGTTGTGGGCGATGGTTACACTTGCAATGTGGTGGGCATTGGTTTGGTGTGTATTAGGATGTTCGACGAGGTTGAATGGATCCTTGAAAGTGTGAAGCATGTCCCTGAGATGAAGAGGAATGTGATATCTCTTGGTGCACTTGAGGCGAAAGGGTGCAGGCTCATCGGCTGTGATCGGTATTGTAAAGTGGTGAATGGAGTACTCATGATGATAAAGGCACGGAGGTGCAATAATCTTTACAAGGTGATTGAGAGCACAATTCATGGTGGACCAGCAGGATCCACGGTTGCTCATATGTGGTAAGAGAAAAAGGGCCATATGAGAAGAGCAATAAGGCGTGTGAAGATGCAAGGATAACATCGATGGGGCACGAGAAGTGACGGGACTATGATGATGACGAAGTAAATGTGGAGGTTGTACGTGTTAAGGTGGTGCATGAGGATTTGAGTCATGGTGGAGTTTGTTGGAAACGGACGCCTCAAATTTCATTCAACAGAGGCCACCGACTGGTCGTCCGACCGACTGGTCATGGTGGAGATCAAGACAGAAGTTGCTGGAACGTTTTTTGGGCATCCGGCCGGCAGGGGTCTTCGGCCAGCCGGCCGACTGGTCGGCAGGTTTCCTTTTTGTAGTAGGTTTCTTGTGCGTTTTTACGCAAAGAATTTCTGATATTGGTTTTCTCCTATTTAAGGAGTGTATTATGGGATTAGATGTATCCTAGATTAGAAAGGGAATTGAGAGAGGTTCTAGGTGAGAGAAAGAGCTTGAGAGGAGGGTTTTCTTCTTGGGAAAGCTTGGGACTTCTTTTGTGGGCTTGTGATCTTGGATTTTGGGTTCATCTCTTATAACTTTTGATATTATAGTGGATTGGAGTCGCTTTGTGCCGTGGTTTTTTACCCGTGAGGGGTTTTTCCACGTTAAATTCGGATCGTCTATGCGTGGTTGGTTGCATGCATTGTAATTGCATTGTGTTGCTTGTTTGATTCAATTTGTTGCTTGTGTTTGGCTTTGCTTCCACTGCCAGTCTTCTATCCCAACACATTAGTGTAATTTTATTAGCAATTTCTCAATGGCCGGTCATCTTAGCAGCTCGAGTGAAGAGTAAGGAGTTGGATCGAGGACATCCGATCATCTCTTCTGGAGTATTTAATTTCCCCTTTTCTCTCCGCATCTTCAAAACCATTCTTTTTCAATTCCACACATTCCATGCAACACTCTACATTTCATTTATGATCTTGTTTATTTTCTTTTTATTCCGCAGGTTAATATAAAATTTCTCAAGAACTGAAGAAATCAACAAAACCCTGTTGAGTAAAGACTACAAGTGTACGGGTGGAAGAGGGTGCCTCACCTCTTCCCCTTCCTCCCTCTTTTGTAAATCGTGACCCTTACCCAGTCTCTTATATACAAACCAGTGCAGGAGTTATTAAGTCATGAGTTTTTTTTTGGACGTCTGACTCCTTTAGATATTCTACAGATCACATCTTTCCATCAGGTGGCCTACACTATTTAGATCTTCTGGCCCAAAAGACATGCTATTTCGAGCCTTCGGTCCACCATTTTCATCAATACAAATCAAATAAAAATACTGTTTAACCGTCAGAATTTTGAGGGAGAAGATCAGATAAATATTTCAAAGTAAATGGAATGCTCAGATCTCACACACGCTTTCCACGTTGTTATGTGTGCCTCCACGTGGATGGGCAAGTGATTCATGTACATTCAACGATCTGGGCCTATGTTATTCTGGGTCCAGATATTTCAAGTGGTTGAGCTGGGCTTGTCAAGATAGGATTTTGCTGGCCCATTGACATCCCTGATGAATAGTGGCGGTCTGATTACCGGCCACATCGCCACCATTAAATCGTCTACATATGCAGGCACTAAAGAGGGAGAAGACAGAAAAAATGAAACCGATGGAAGCGGCACTCAATGCAGGCCGTTCATATTAACATGCATACAGCTTGTTTAGGGCAATGGACCGCGATGGCGATGGCATGATGAGTAAAAATGAGGTGATTGGCTTCATGACCGTTGGACGATACATGTAGGGTGTTCCAGGGCAAGGGACTGGCCAGGGACCGTTACCTACTTAGCATGGTGGACGTGGTGGCCTTTGGGTATGTACATCTTTATGAAGCAGCCATGTTGTGACAGATGCAGGTCCATGATCATGGGCATGTACTTTAGCTGCGCTTTGTGCCACAACATGTTGAAGGTTGGAACAGGTACTGATACATATGACCTTTGCCCCAGGTGTTACAATAGCGGGGAGTTTCAGCATGAGCATGACCGCTTCCAGCAGGTAAGCCGTAAGCCTCAGTTTGTTTAAAGTAGATTTTAATACCATGGGGGCCAATGATTCAGTCATCCAAACCGGTTTTTTATTTTCTTTCTTTCTTTTTCATAAGACTAACCATGCATAGCGGACTGGCGTTAAAGTGGTGTATCTAGTAGAGTAGTCCTCTGGTCTGGGCTACAATGCCCCTTCTCTCTCTCTCAGTTTTAGCGCCTTTGCTGTGGGTTGTGATTAAGCGACGGGCCTGTCATGTAACCATGCGTCAATGGGCTGGTCTGGGTTTGAGCATGTTAAGCTTTATCCAAGCCCGGCCGGCTTGTTGATTGTAAGTCCAAACCCAGCTCAGCTAACAAGATGGGTCCGTTGCATGTCTAACAAAATAATAACAATAATAATAATAAAAAACCCAGACGGAGGCATGGGACCGGACAAAATAGTTCAGCCCAAGCTTGGCCGGGCTTACCTGACTTTGAAGCACGAGCCCGCTAAGGTGGGCTAGGCCCGAAGCCTGACAGCCCATTGACACCCCTATCCATGTGAGTGTCAAAAGATTTTGTCCTTGTGGATACGGCTGTCAATGGGCCGGCATTGGGGTAGGCCTTGGCTTAGATTTTGAACTGTTTTGAGCTGATCCATCGGGCTGGCCTGTGTAAAATTCTAATTTTTCAAGCCCGAGCCTGCCCCATTGACACCCTTACTTGTAGGGCTGTAAATGGGTCATCGGACCCGATGGGGCACTTAGACCCAACCCATTTAGACCTAACCTAGACCCAGACCCGACCCATTTGTTAAATGGTACGGGTCTGGGTCAAAGAACAGACCCAGTTGTTAAATGGGTTTTGGTTTAGTTTCCTTTATAT
This sequence comes from Liriodendron chinense, assembly GCA_003013855.2. NCBI lineage: Eukaryota > Viridiplantae > Streptophyta > Magnoliopsida > Magnoliales > Magnoliaceae > Liriodendron > Liriodendron chinense. Next base: position 127,781 of record PVNU02001363.1, on the reverse strand, counting down.
TAGGCTTGACCCGAACCCTTTTAATAAGTGGGTAGGTTTGGTCTATGTTTTAAGGGGCCCACACCCACCCAGTTAATCACGGTACACACCCACCCGGTCAGTCATACGTCATACGTCACACCCACTAGTGGTGCTAGCAGCGGGAGTTTCACCCTGATGGGTTTCGGTACCTAGACCTCTTGTTGAAACTCAGTAGAGTCTTCCAACGAGGGAAAGGCTCCAAACCCTGGTATTATATATTACCGCGGTTAACCTTTACCGCGCGTTATACCGAATTCTGGAACCAACTGTAGCTACGTTACATCCTTAAATTAGACCGGTTGGGCAGTCCGAACATCTGATCTGGTGACACTTATCGGGTGAAATAGGACCATTAGATATTTATCATTTTTAGCCGTCCAATAAATGTCCACTAATCTGATGGTCAGTCAAGCAAATAAGCATGATTTAAATTTTTATTATTATTATGATACATCTAAACCGGGACCCATAGTATAGGCAGTTCAATTTGAATTACCAAATTTTCGTTAATTCTAACTGCCTACGTATCATCTGTCTCGCTCCGCCAGAGCATCAAACGGCCTGCTGTCCTTCCCACGTGGGAGTGGATTAGGCGGGGAGCGAATTACGTGTTATCCGGGGAACAGCTTAGTGGGTATAGTGTGGCCCACATGGATGATATTTTGTATATCCACGCCGTCCATCCGTTTCTCCAGGTCATTTGAGAAAGGGATTCTAAAAACTATGCATATCCAGATCTCAGGTGGCCCATACCACTGGAAACAGTGGTGATTGAGTGCCCTACCATTAAAAATTCCAAAGAGCCTATCCTAAGGTTTTAATAATGTTTATTTGCAATCAAATCTGTTGATATTGTTGAGAAAATCTGGATGAAGGGAACATATAAATATCGGATTGATAATAAAAAATTTGTGGCCCATAAAAATCTTTTAATGATCATTCATCACTCTTTCTAGTGGTATGGTCCACCTGAAATTCGGATTTTTTCGTATGACGTTCTAAAATGAGATAGAAAAACAGATGGACGGAGTAGATATATAAAAAATACATCAATATGGCCCCGCACGGTTAGGGTAACACCCACTAAGCTGTTCACATCGTAACAGCTAATCCGCTCTCGATTAGGTGAGACTGGGACTCACGAAGACGGTACGGCCCTTACAGTGGGGCCCAACTTGATGTATTTATTTGGTATCAACACCGTCCATCCGCGTTTTCAGATCATTTTAGAGTATCATAGTAAAAATGAATTAGATCCAATTATCAGGTGAACCATAACATAGGAAGAAGTGGTAATTGACCATAAATGGGCCAATGTTCTCTTGGATCAAGCTTATATTTGTTTTTCCCCTTCATCCAGGCTTATGTGACCTTATCAACAGATTGGATGTCAAATAAAAACTAAGGAAACATTAAGGTGTGCCCTAAGAATTTTTTAATGGTATGCCGTTCAATCTCCATTGTCTCTAAAATATGGTCCACCTGATGATTAGATCTTCTTCATTTTTGGGATCGTTCCGTAAAATGATCTGTAACAATAGATGGACGGTATGGATACAAAATACATACATCAATGTGGGCCCCACTGTAAGGGACGCACCACCTTGGGTGAGACCAGGGTCTCACCTAATCCTCTCTCTTCCTAGAGAATCCAACGGACAGAATTTGGTACTCCAGCGGAATACATCTATACTTTGTAGGGTGAAGATTAGGGCGAGTCACAGTTCTGGCTGACAAGGCCTATAAATACCCTCTTTTCCATTGTCAAGACGAAAAAAAAAACCCTAGATCGGACGATTTGGGCTGCTGTTCTCCTCTCTCTGTGTAAGTATCGATAATTCATTTTCATTAGTGCTTTTATTAGATCTGATATTGCACGGGTTAGATAAGAAATGATAGATGATTGGCTCTATTTGGAAGGTTTTGAGTTTTGATCTTTTGAATTGATTTTGATTTTCTGGTTGCTCAGATGGAAAAGTCACTGCTAATTAAGTTCAAGAAGGAGATGCTGGTTTCAGATGGATCAATGGTGGATTCGTTTTCAGATGATGAAATAACTCTATTAGTAAGACATTTGATTGTTAAAAGAATAACAGAACTTTTCAAAATGATTCGGAGGCATTTAGTAAAGTTAAAGATTGAATTTCCTGGTTTTTATGGCATGAGCGGCATCGGAAAAAGATTTTGTGTTTTGAATATTAAAAAAATAAAATTAAATTAAATCAATTTTATAATGGTAGACGTAAAGGATGTGAAGGTCTACCACTTGCAACGTCTTTTTATTAAAAGAATAAAAAATCAGAATTATAAAGATGTTTTTATTACCTCTAAAAAATTATCAATTAAAAATCAATGAGAGAATATATTTTTTGTATTTTTTAGTTGTAAAATGGCATTAAGAGATCTCAAGATAACAAATATCCTCCTTAATGATAATTAACATATGAAACTTACAGACTTCGCTTCAGTTTCATGAGATGATAAAAAGTAGGTATGATAAAAAAGAATATGAAGATAGAGTAAACCGATGTATATAGCTTTGGTATTGTCTTATTCAACTGGAATCTATTGAAATCGGTGAATCTTTAACCCTCGGAATGAGAAAATCAGCCAGTACAGGTGAATCGCATGAACCAGTGAAAGTGAAATGAATAACACTCGAGTATATGATTTAACTTTTGATCCTATTTACCAAGATTGATTAGTTAGGGTCAACGAAATGCACACATTGGGTTAAAACTCCCTTTCCTGAAGATTGTGCTATGCTTCCGAAGATTTTGCAATGCCTGGGAGTGTCGATATTATCTACAAAGTCGTATTATCTACAAAGTCGTGGAAACAGGATCTTCTTGGGTGGAGAAAAAAGAAGAAGAGAAACAATGCATAGGAGTGTCGATGTTATCCACAAAGTTGTGGAAAATGGAGCTTTTTGGGTAGAGAAAAAAAGAGAGGGAGAAACAGTTCGATGCATTTTGCTTGTATTCTTCTTTGTGTTATGGTAGAAACAGTATATGAAATGTTGTTATTAGAAGAGTTTGTTTATTTCCTTGTTCCCAAAACTCATAGCACTTGGTTCTCATTCCAACCACCCTTCTTTGCAGCTTCCAACTGCGTTTCACTTTTCACATTCAATGTTCATCTTTGGGTTGTATGTTTATCATGAATATTCTTTTCCATTAACCTAAGATCTGTTTTGCACAACCAGCTATTTCTCTAATGGTGGAATGCAAGCTATTGACTTAAACCAGCGCACATTGTTTGTGTTGTTTCTATTTTCGTTGCATGATATATTAGAAACTCTTTAATCCAACCTTTGGCCCTTAAATTTTCTGATTATGGGCTGATGACTCAATAAGCAATTTGGGTGCTCTGAATGTGGATGGGTATGTGTCATCTTATTGGTCCATCTATTTGCAAATTTGTCCCACGACATCTGGTGTCGCCCATTGCGTGTGGGAAATGGAATATAGGTGGATGTGACTTTTTCTATCTGGACCATCGCCCACTGCACTTAGTATCACTTATGGCCCAAAATCTGCTCCTGTGATGCTGATGAAAAGCATGCAAATGGGTGGTAAAAGGAATTAGGTGATAGCCTTAGTCTGACCACAAAATTGCTACTAGTTGGATGCTTAGGATCACCACTAACAGATACACATCAGTAGGGCATGTGAGAAGGATGATTTGCTGCCATTTTCAAAATAGTGCAAAACCAGTAGCTTGAAACTAGCATGGGAATCTAAGCCCAGAAAACAGACTTAGTCTCTGTGGGCTTCCGAAGTTCGTCAATCGGATCAATGTCATCCGCTCCCACTCTTCTCTAACCCTTACTAACCATTGGGGGGGTGTTGGTTGCTGGTTTTTACTTCGCTTGGCTTGGTGATTCCCAAAAAAGGATGAAAGCAAAAAAAGCTTGATCCACACACTGTTTGGTAGATTTCTACATCCCCAGGAATTCCTCAGTTTTCCGCCAAAAAAATTGCCCCAGTGAAAATCTGGTTGATAAAGTAGAAGTTTGGATAAACCTGGTATATGATACCACTTAATAATTGAACTCATTTTGGTGTGTTTGGTTGCACCAAATATCACGAAATTTTGTTATTTGGTGCAATGAAACACACCCTTAATCATAATTGTGTATTAAAAATCATGATTGTTTGAAGTTGAGATTTTACTTTCAATACTAATGAAAAAGAAATATGATCTCTAATACATATAATTATGACTAACTAAAATGCAATTAATTTATTTAATGAGGCATTTGGACCTTAAGTTACTTAAGATAAGCTACTTACTCTGTTTCTACTTATTAAGCTGAAGTGATTAAGTAGGGTCCCTACTAATGGCTCGGTGGTAAACCCTGATTTTCAACACCAAGACCATGGGTTTGAGTACCCATGTAGTGTGGGTTAAAAAAAAAAAAAAAACTGAAATGATTAAGTAACTTAACTAAAAAGTTACTTATAATCGATCATAAACCAAACTTGCTTATCTCAAATAAGTTACTTATCTACTGCCGTAAGTAGAAAAAGTAACTTATTTGGTAGTATCCAAATGCCCTAAGTGACACCTTAACAGGACCTAACATACCTCCTTAACCATAAAGACCAGGGGCTGACTGTGCTGTGTGTATCTGCAATCCAGACTGTTGATATGATGGGACCCTCAGTGAATGGGCTTCTCCACAAATTATCCAGACTGGATGATCCGAGTTGAGATGAAAATGAACAATTTTCCACGTTTGATGGAAGGAATACCTGATACTGGATGGTTCTTGAGGATTTTTAGATGATGGCCTATACATGTCAGGATGCATCCAATCAACGGCCTGGATCACCTTGAAGTAGGTCATACAATCCTTGGCATATCCAGGCTCATCTGGTTCCTATGGCTCCTATATACAGAGTGGGCCCTTTCAATTGACACATACCTTAGATATGATATATCTATGACGGGAGCGGATTAGCTGATAATAGTGGGTGTTACCCTAACCGTGTGGGGCCAACCTTGATGTATTTTTTGTATATCCATGCCGTCCATCTGATTTTCCATCTCATTTTATGATGTGATCCCAAACTTTAAGAAGATCCAAATCTCAGGTGGGCCATACCATTAGAAATGGTGATGAATGAATATTAAAAACTTTTTTTGGGCCACAAGTTTTGGATCAATCTGATCTTTGTATTTTCCCTTTATCCAGATCTTCTTGACATTATCACTAGGTTGGATAGGATGGACCCTTTTGAATTTTTAATGGTCAAGCACTCAATCACACTGTTTCATGTGGTGTGGTCCACTGCATATTTGGATCTGCTTAATTTTTGGGATTCTGTCCTAAAATGAGCTGGAGAAACGGATGGACGGCGTGGATATGCAAAAACCATCAATGTGGGCCCCATTGTAAGGGTAACACCATAGTAACACCCACTAGTGTTACCCGGGTAGCAGCTCATCCGCTCCCGATGTAGACCAAATCCTCATAGCTGAAAATCTCTTGACCTTTCTTTTTTTTTTTTTCAATAGAATGTGGACCACTATACTTTTTATTTACTGGTCTGATTCAAATCATGCGTCATTTGGACAATCTAGACCGTTGATATGATGCTTAGCTTGCTTTTGGAAGAAGCAAAGAGCCTGCTTGGCGTTGCTTCTAGCAACTGCAGAATTGATTCTCGAGAATTGCTCACTTGAAGTAGTGCGTGTGGCTTATGCTATTTATGCTAAACCGAGGTGCGCTACCCGAAGTACTCTATAACCAGCCCTACCCGACATGATCTGATGAATTCGCATGTGATTATTCCCAACTTGACCTGAATTTGGTTAACCTGAATCCAACCCAAGGATCTTGACAGCCTGGCCCGACCCCAATGTGGGGGTGGGTCAATGGAGTTCGAGTTAATCCAAACCCATGGTGTCTGGCTTGCTAGCCCAGCTGGAAGAGGCCTAGGCATTTCAACAGCAAGTCTCAAGTTCGAGTGCTAAGGGGACACACTAACCTCACCAGTGGGTGGGTGTTCCTCAATTTCGAGTCCGGATCACTTGTTGGGGCTGCAAGCAGAAAATCTCTGTTTGCAGTCTTTTCACTGGTAGACATGTTTGCAACCACATCATAACCTCAGTGCAACCTGATCATACTTACGTCATACAGTGTGACATGGACCAATGAAAAGGCTGCAAACAGAAATTTCCTGTTTTATAGCCAACTAAGGATCCGGACTTGAAATTGAGGTACATGTTCCTTTGGCCTTGATCCCAAAAATTAGGCTAACTCAACATTCAAGCGGGCATGTTTGGTACATGGGCTTAAGGGGGATTGGGTGGGATGGAATTGAGTTGGTCCTGTGAAAATTTCATACGGAGTTTGGAGTCGATAGGAAGGGTTGGGATCAGTTGGGTTGGAATTGCATTTGGTCGCATGTAGTATTTTTGAAATCCACTACATCTATGGGTCTTACATTGATGCATGTGTTTTATCCATATGCATCCTTTACATGTGACATTTGAGTTGTATAGGTGTGCAAGTGACTAAAATCAGTTGTGAATCTGGTCTGTTAATTACAATTCCATTGTCCACCAAACATAGGTTTAGTTGTATGTTTAGCTACAGATAGTGTTTTTCCAAAGGAAAAAAATCTGATCCCAAACATAGGGATTGAATAGTCAAATACCATGCAATCAGTGCATAATAATGGTGTTAATCCCACAATTTCATCCCATTTAATCCCGGCCGTAAATTCACATGGCATGGCTTGCTAGAATTTTCGACAATTGTCAATTTTGGGTTATCCCCTCATCATGACAAGTCACATCAGACGAATGGATTAGATAACATCTCAGACAAAATGGTGGGCATCTCATCCCAACTTTTTCCTATGGTGTGGCCTGCCTGGGCGTTGGATCGTCATGATTTTTGGGTTCAATGGTGAACATGAGGCAATGCAGTTGACAGATAGGATGGATCTTATGAAATTTTCACCGACGGAGAAGCTTACATTATGCGCATCTGGCCTAGGTACCTATGGGAATACTTTCCATAAAGTAGGAAATGACTATCCATCAGGTACGCCTCCCCTTGCCCTTGATCCCAAACATTAGGCTGATTCAACACTTAGGTGGGCCACTCTCTAAATTACATGTAAATCTAAATTCACATGGTATGCCCACTTGAGTTTTGGACTCTGATATTGGGCTTGCAATTAGGCCCACCAAGTATTTTGCATGATGTGAGGCTCAAACGCACCTCGTAACAAAAAAGAGGTGAAAAAGGGTGTCACAAAAACAATTAAAATGCTATGACTATAGTTAATAGACCTTGTCCAGGTGTGGCCCACTTGATTAATAGTGCTGCAGATAGCAAATTTACAGTAATATGGACTTGACAGATTGGGTCTCATCTCATACTACAATTGTGGGAAAATGATGGGCTAAAACCCACTTCTTCAAGCTCGAAAACAAGACAGGCCTACTAGGCCCAACACCATGCCTATCTCCTAATAATGGCAACAATTTCCCAGAAAAAATATAGAAAAAGTAATAGTGGAGATGCGGGGTATCGATCCCCGTACCTCTCGCATGCTAAGCGAGCGCTCTACCATCTGAGCTACATCCCCATACATGGATGTGCTTACAGCTTAATGATTATATCTAATAAGCACATGTCAGATGAGTAATAGATATGAGAACTGCGGATTTTGTGGTAACCCCAACACCATTAATCGGAGGTTAGGATTTTTTTCAATCAACCATTTGTGGATGAAGATCCATCCACATTGGAACCCCAATCTGTACATTGCACACGCATGATTCAGGTATGAACCATCATACTCGGCCCCCACTTAATACTTTTTAAGTCCCACCATTTGGACGGTCCAGACTCACGGTTCAATCACCTGTGCTAAGGAATGGTACTAAACCGTGACTGGTTACGAAGGGGGGAAGTAGCTTTTAGTCCTGCTGAAATGTGCCCTACAACTTTAGTCATCTGATTTAAGGATTGTGTGGTATACATGCCACACATGTGCCGGCATAGCACACACATGCGAGATCTAATCGATCCATCAGGTTGCTCCTATCTCACACATTTTCCGAAAAATAAAATCCGGTCCAATCAGACATCTGGACCCTGATATTCGAAACAAGTGGATGGGTTACAAAACTTCAGCCAGTTTTGAAAACTGTATCACCTGACCAGTGGCTCAACCTGATTATCGAGCAATGCATCGATAGTAGTGTTCCCATTCTGATGGACGGATTGGATCTTAGATCTATTGTGTCATGCTGGCACATGTGGCATGTACACAACCTTTATGGCACACACGTGTGGTCTTGCAAAGCTCTGCTAGTTCTCTAGGTGAAAACTTGCGCGTCGGTGCACTTGTGTAGGACATCAAATGACAACATGCTACTTGTGTAGGACATCAGTGCCATGAAAACGTAGGCATGCCACTTGTGTAGGACATCAGTGCCATGAAAACGTAGGCCATCACCAGCCAAAAAGATGAGGCAAGTCCTCTCATCAGGCGGCCCACACACATAGATCAAGGGACAATTAAGGCCTAACTCAATACAGATCAGCCTGATTTTCGAGAAGGGCGATCTACATGGTGGGATCACGGCTGTAGTTCCTAGAGAAGTAAGATGATGGGGAGCGAATTAGCTGTTACACTGATAACACCTTAGTGGGTGTTACCCCTACCGTGTGGGGCCTACCTTGATGTATTGTTTGTATATCATGCCGTCCATCTGTTGTTACACCTAAATTTAGGACGTTATTAAAAATTATAAGAAGATCCAAATATCAGGCGGACCATACCAATAGAAAGAGTGATGAAAAATCATTAAAAGCATTTTGCGGGCCACAAAAGTTTTATATCGAGCGGATCTTTAAATTTTCCCTTCATCGTAACTTTTTGACACTAATAAGAGCTTGTATTGCAAATAAAGCTTACCAAAACCTTACAATGGGCTTTTTGAAATTTTAATGGTGGGCACTCAATCAGCACTGTTTCCAGTATTATGGTCCACTTGAGATTTGGATTTGTATAATGTTTGGAAGACCATCCTAAAATGGGATGGAGAAACAGATGAACGGCGTGGATATACAAAATACTATCCATGTGGGCCACACGGTAGGTGTAACACCCACTAAGCTGTTCCCGGGGTAACACGTAATTCATTCCCGAGATGATGAGAGATAAGATGATCCAGTGCCACAACCAACGGTAACGTGGCATGGTTTTTAAATCGGTTTTCCCACATCACTCACCTCTAATAATCTATCGGGCAGACATCCCAATACTCACCGTTATCAAACAACGTCAAACCATGCCCGTGTGCGCCACACACATATCAAAAGCACACCCTGAAATATTGAATTTGAAATGCTCGCTACATTTCAAAAGCGCCTGTCTTGAAAATGATTGGGAGCTGTAACAGCACTACTCTTTTCGGTGTCCCCCCACTATGGGGCGCACCATCGTGGTGGGTGCTAAAGGACACTGGCTTTTTCAGAGCTGACCCTGCACACCGTAGCCATGGGTGCTAAAGCACACAAGCCAGTGTCACGCCTGTGCTAGACTCACCAGCGTGTTCAGCAGGAGGGCCCACTGTGCATGTGCTCATCTTAAAGATAAGCCCATCTGCAGAAACGACACTCAAAAACAGACCAACAATCCACATTGAGGGTTTGGTCTCCAAATTGCAATTCCAATACTTTTTTGTTGGCCTAGAAACAGCTGCAACTGCAGTGTGGGCCGCTCAATCATTGTGAGTGACATGGTTGATTTTTATCATCCCCTCTGGATTAAATTGAATGTCTACAATTCGATTTGCTTGTGCATTCAAATGCAGCCTTAAGCAGTCCATTACGAAGCATGAACCGTCCGTCCATTGCCACAGATCACAGATCGAAGCAACATGACGGGTTTTCATCATTTTACTGCTTGCACTTTTGGAGCTGAATAGAAGGTTCAATCATTTACTACAGAAAGTTTGCTAAAAGGACCCACAAAATTGTGGCACCTGTACCATCTCTCTTTATGAAGGCAGGCCTGCAGTTTATGCCAAAAAACTATTCAACCACAGCCAGCAGATCACCAGCTTTACAGAAGCAGTGTTTTGCATCAGTTCCCAGGTCCACCTAACACAAGAAACCAAAATAAATTTCAGAACTGTCCTTTTACACTGTCATGACACTATCCTAGTAAGCCACTAATGACGTTAGCACATGACACTAAAAAGGGGATGGTACCATATAAACCTTAAATGCCGGCACCTTAAGACAACTTGCCTAAATTCATGTAGCCAAGTTATTTATCAGTGACTGATTTTGAACATGTGGCGGGCGTGTACAAGAAACAAGCTGATCACCCGACAAGCCCCACTTAGATGGGCTAGAGCCCACAAATCATTTGGATTGGGCAATCCTAACTGTTCTTTTGGAGATCTGTGAGGGAGGTAAATAAATAGGAAAAAGAAGTCAAAATGTCCTCTCCATTTTTTCCCCATTGGAAGTCCTTCAGCTGAAGGATTAGGATTGTACAATCAACGTGAATTTTGACCTATAGCCCTTCCATATAAGTCCCGTGGAGTAAATGATTCAGACCTCCATAACACATGCCATGCCACACGTCATGGGAATGATTCATAGTAACTCAAAAGTGATAGAGCGATAACATTCTTAAGTTTTCTTGAAAGATACAAATGGATGGATAGAAAGACAATGCAATAAGGTAGTGAGAACTCTCACACTAGTTTTAGATGGGATTTTCATGCAACTAGCTGCATGTGGGGTCACCTTAGTGTTTGTACGGCATCCAACCCGTCCAATAAGTCACCCCAAAATAATACGGCATGTGAGACATTCTCAATAAATAATATCCACATATTACGCCAAAATAAGGGCCTGTTTGGATCGTGGACTCCCACAGTAATGTGGTGTAAAACTCACATCATTACATTGTATTCGTACCCTTGATTGGATATTGCTAGGTCAAATCATGGTAATCCTTCAGCATCACTGCAGGACATGGATTGGTAGAGATGTGTTGATGTGGCATAGTTTCATGGGCCTCACCATGATGCATGAGTTATATCCACACCATCCATCTTGCATGACCATTTTATGGAATGAGAAAAAAAAAAAGAGATTCCCAAGTGGAAATGAACCACACTACAGCTAGCAGTGGGGATTGAAGACCTGCTATTGAAAACTTCTTAGGGTCCAAAGAACTGTTGGCTCAAGCTGATATTTGTGTTTTCCCTTCATCCAGCTTTGTTTGACCTTATGAACAAGTTCGATGGCAAATAAACATCCTGGCGGGCCCCACGAAGGTTTCAACGGTGGGTGTCATTGTCCCCTACGCTTTTTGTGGTGTGGTTCACTTGAGCTTTGGATCTTCCTCATTTTTGGGACATGTCCTAAAATGATATTGCAAAATGGATGGACAGTGTGAATATAACACATAGAGACAAAATTACATCCAAGTGTATCTAACCAGGGAAAGCAATTTACATGATGGAGGTGGAGCCATGAGAGGCATATTGCATACAATCATACCGTTTTACTTCCAACAACCATAGTAATGATAATCATTACTTTTTAACCACACATTACAACACATTAGTGCTGTAATTAGTAATCCAAACAGGCCCTAAATAGCTTTCACTACAAGCCAGAAACACCAGGAAATTGGCATTTTTTTTCTTCTTTTTCTTCTTCTTTTTATTTTTTTATTTTTTTGAGATTCCACAGGTAGATAGCAAGGCATGTAATATGGTACTTATCAATCCCTAGCTCATCTAGCACATGCATAGTAATAGAAGTTTTGTTCTGCAGGAGCACCGTTACCTCATATGCGCTGATATCCGAGAAAAGAACCTGCATTAACAGGATAGTATTAGCTACCTTTGAATGATATAACCGTGATATATCAAAACCAGTTTATATATATATATATATATATATATATATATATATATATATATATATAGAGAGAGAGAGAGAGAGAGAGAGAGAGAGAGAGAGAGAGGCACTCTCAAGTCCAACTGATAGGACTACACGTGAGGTCCAACCAGCGTAGGAACTTACAACAATTAATATTGATATAAATGAATAGGGAGAGAAGGAAAAGAGGTCCCGGCTTGGGTGGACTGCGCCATGGTGTTTATGGGCAATCCACCCTGACCAACATGTGCGTCACCCCATATTAGGCCCAAGATAAAAAAATGAAAAATAAATAAATTAAAAAAAATCAGTATCATCTGTCATCGAGCTGGACTACACAATTAGAAATAATGTACATGTCAAAGCTCACCCTCCAAACTGCTTCCCTTGGTGCAACTCACATGATTGCTAATGAACCTGACTTTTGGACTGCCAGACCATGTTTTAGTCTGGCATCCAATGGTGGGAGTGGATTCAATATAATAATCACTGATGGGGCCTATAAATATCAAGAGTGTACCTCTCTCTCCCAACCATTTCCATTGTTGTGGCCCACTTAAATGACAAATCAATCTAATTTTTTGCATATGAGCTTAAAATGATATTGCACATCTAGTGGTCCGTATAGATCTCACATAAAAATCATGGTGAACCACATTAAAATCAAGTGACGGCCTGCGTGAAACTTGCTGGGAAAAATTGAAAGAGTCTGAGGTCCAACTGGTTTGAGTATTGGTTAGGTCCAACTAGAGATAACTTCACACTTTTCATGTATATATAAAATCCAACCCACATACTAGGATGAACCCATCGTTTCATCATCTTATGGAAACCTTAGTAAGTAAAGCTACTGAATGGACCACACTTGTGTTTCACTATTTACCAATATATGGACGTTGTTTTGTATAGTGGGGCCTAGTTAACGTGTAGATAAGCTGAAAATTGCACTACGCAATCCTTGTGGTGGGGCCAACTTTGTAAAAGGGGTAGATGTTACATGCAAGTAATACTTTGGAAGTTGTCATATAGGATGTACATAGCTTGTGGTCCAGTAGGTTGAGCTAAAGAACTATTTTCTAAGTAATAAATAGTTTTTCCTTGGAACCGGCGGGAGAATGCGGAAGAACGACCCACGAACTTTGATTTTTGACGGGTCCACCGTGATGTCTTTGTACCTATACATGATGTCTTTGTGAGATCCATACCGACCATTAGATTTATAATCCCATTTTAGGTCTAAATACAAAAAATCTGGCTAACCTATGATTCAAGTGGGCCATAACAATGGAAATGGCTGGGAGAGAGACTTCCACCCTTGATTTTTATACAGGGCCCACCGTAATTATTATATCGAATCCACTCCAATCTTTGGATGCCACACTAAAACAGAGTCTTGGGGCCCAAAAAATCAGCCTCACTAGTATTTAGGTGGGATGCACCAAGGGAAATGGTTTAGAGGTTGAGCTTTGACTAATACATAATTTTTAATTATGTGGTCGACCTCAATCACAGATAACTCTAATTTTTTTGGTCGTGGGCTAACATGGAGTGACACACATGATGGTCGTGATGGATTACACAGATACACCACGGTGGACTCCAACCAAGCCGTGGACCTTTTCCTTCTCTCACACTACATTTATTAGCAGCAGTAATTAACGGGAGTTTTTATGCTGGTTGGACCTGAGGTATGGAACAACCGGGTGGACTATATATATATATATATATATATCAAAAACCTCTTTACTTTTGGCAAATGGACGGACACGAAACATGCATGCACTGATCTGTCTGGCTAATTTCAGTCATTTTTTACAAGTTAACCTACAACTAATCTGTATCTTTACCTTCTTCCCAGCCTCAACTCCACCAACTTCAGCACCAACTGAAAGAACCTGTTGAAGAAAAATATGCAATTTTATCAAGTATCATCTCCCTACGTCAGTAAATGAAATTTGTCTTCTGATTTTTTTGGCTTACCTCACCCAATAGGTACCGCTCAAATTTAACAGCTGATTTTGGCAACAAAACTCCACCTGCTGATTTCTGTGCCACAATATTTCCTCTGTTAGGATTACTGCTTACAGTAAGGAAACAATCAAGAAACTGTACAAAACAAAAAGGGAAACCATAGAGAACATGTAAACTGGCATAGTTTAGACATCTAGTTCACATTCAATAGCTTGAATTGGAAATTTGTTTTCTTTCGGATGCTGGAGAGAAACATAAACTACACTTTCTTTGGTCAGTTTGGATGTGTCCAAGTAAAACCCAGTAACAACAGGAATGAATTTCACAAATGTTATTTCTTGCAAAATGAGTTCATCCCTAAAACCATATACAATCATTTATCTTAGTGACAATATACACTCAAGACATGGTACCACCATAAAAATCATTAAAAAACATTGAGATTAAACCACGCAGATTACAAAGAAAGTACTGCCCAAACAACTCAGTTGTCAGACAAAGCTTCAGTCATGTGAGGAATTTTTCCTCTTCTTCAGCAGAAGGCCAATGAAAATAGTTTTGGCTTTCTTTGTAAGATGTGGGTCTACAACCACCACTGCTTCTGAATTATCTATCGCAGTGTTTATAGTGTTGCCCCCCAATATGAAGGAATCTGCATTGTAGTTAGGCAAATTGCATACAGTCTGATTGCAATTCTTTAATCTAGCTTACCCCAACTCTTTACCTACATTTCATTTACTCTGTGAGTATTAAACTATTCAACCACATCATCACGTAGCCCTCTTGGCCTGCATGCTGGTATGTGGGTTCTATTAACCAATCTATCTTATTAAATGGTCAATCTTTGACTGATTGTAATTCTTTAATCTAGCTTATCCCAACTCTTTGCCTACATTCCATTTACTCTGCGAGAATTAAACTGTTCAACCACATCATCATGCAGCCCTCTTTGCCTGCATGCTGGGATGCAGGTTCTAGTAACCTATCAATCTTATTAAATGGTCAATCTTTGCTGTCTATGACGTGTACCTAGCTAATACTATTAAGGGCCTGTTTGGAAAGAACAAAAATTGGGGAAGGCAACCAGTTTGCTGTCAGCAAGACATTTGCACATGTTTGGAAAGCAGCAGTCGCTGCAACAAGGGAGTACGACCTCTTTTTCAAAAAGTAAAATGTGGAGGGAAAAATGTTTCCCTGTGTGGGGTTGCAATCCAAGCAGTTACAAATGAGAAGGAAAAACATTTTCCAGGACAATGCTTTAGCAAAACAAAGAGGTGCAAAAGGTTTGCTTCCCTTAGTGCTTATGTCAGTTTACCTCCCGCCTATCTCACATTTTTCCTTTCCCTTGCATTCCCCTATTTTACCTTCAACCCAAACATGCCCTAAAGGAGATCAACAGAATGATTCCACATTCCAAAACAGATCTGCATACATTTTGAATGGTTGGGATTTCTCAAGGTTCCCCTTAGAATTTCTCAATTCTGACATGAAGTGCTTATTAGATCAAATAAGTACATTGGATCTAATAGAATGGTTTTTCTGTATGCAGAATAATACCCATCCAACTCATTTCATGAAGAAAATGTGACCAATTAACTAACCAACAAAACTACTAGTTACAAATAGCATCTTGTTGTTGCATCGAAACATATAAATGTTGACGAATCTGGCTACATTAGAGGGGAGAAAGTGCATTAGGTCCCAAGAATGAGGCGAACCTTATTTGACAAATAAGAAACAGGGTAAAGCTAACTGCGATCTACATGGATTCCCCTATTCATTCCTCACCATCAACCCTAGTTAGAGAGAGAGAGAGAGAGAGAGAGAGAGAGAGAGAGAGAGATTCCAAAATCAAACCATGCTGTGGAGCCTGAGTGCTCAGGATCATAGTTAGCAATTCAGCATATGTTAAAAATTAGGTATGAGAAACATTTGTGGATCATTCAGCATGGGCACAGAAATATGCGATTATAAATTTGGCCATAAAATACAGAAATGCCAAAAAGTTGGTGACAGATTCATTCAGGTATAATCAAGGTATCCAATAATGGTGAAGGTGGCCATAGCTGTTATAATACGGCGGTTACCAGCGTTACTGTCATGTAACGGTCGTCACCTAACCATTTTACCTTGGGTAAAATACAATTTTACTTTAAAAGTTTGGGACCAAAAATTCGGATACACACACACACACACACACAGCTGCGGTCTCCTGCAGGCTATACCGCAGGAGACTTACGTGCGAGCAAAATGGTATGTGAAATCCACTCTGACCACCAGATGCCTCGGCCCATGTTAGGTCCAAGGCTCAAAAATCAGGCTGGTCTGCAATCCAGGTGGGCCACATGATTGGAAACACTGTACAGGGGCACACCCATTATCCAATCTATTTCCCTTGGTGTGGCCCACCAGAATTACAGACTAGCCTGATTTTTGGGCCCAGGGCCTATGTCTCATGTGGCACAACCCGCAGGAGACCAGGATTCTCCCCCTCTCGTGTGTGCGCACGTACATGATTATACAAATGTATGTGTATGATCGAAAATAAGCCATCCAAGTACATAATCAACCCACATACTCATATGCCCATGAAATATAAATTCTCAGTTCTAAAAAAAGACTTTAAAAGTACTAAAGAAAAAGAATTTCATAACAAAATGACATTGGTTGGAGTTTTCAAAGAAGATCCAATGCCAAGCAAGTAGTTGAGCCACGAGATATCAGTATATCACTACTATCATCTATAGTCCTTTCTTCATTCTCAAACTCATCACGACCATCGTTATGAGCTTCTCTAGATTGATCACCTCACTATCTCGCATTGTAAGGTTATGAGCATTGGCCATCATCAACCAATTCATCCTTGCATAAACCAGATCTTCCAAAAACAAAATTTCTGACAACTTGTTTTTCTTTTTTGTCTGTGCTGGCTTCAAATGCACTCCAATTTCTGCTCACATACTAATGATCTACATGGTTGGCTCGAAATATGTATGGAAATTTTTCATAGTAAAGGGATTTCAAAACCATTTAAATCCCATCATACTCCTACATGTAATGGAAAAAATAAAAAAATAGCACACATTAGAATGTAAAACAAAAAATTAAAATTAATAAAAATTTAAACTTAAGAGAATGGGCATTTGTCATCGTTGCCAAGGAAAGGTTGTTAAACAATTTCAAACTTTTGCTACTATAAAGCACCAGTTGGTGTCCAAAATTGTTCATCTCGTGTACGGCAACCATGCTTTCTGCCACATGATTCATACCATCTCTTACATCTGCTTGGTCATATCTAATCTTTCCGTCATATTTGAAAGATGGATTAAGAAATGCAACAGCTGCGTGCATCTTGTGAAGTACATTCACATATCTTCTTGAATCAAAGAGTCCCCGTAACTCCATATACTTTGTTAGATCATTATTAGAACGTTGCTTAAGTGCTGCATTTGCCTTTTTCATCGCCTCGTACAGGTACCCCCATTGTTGACCCCTCGCCATCAACTAAATTAAGTACTATAATAAGTGACTATAAAACTGATATTGTCTCCTTTCCTTGGTTCCAAAAGTCTACATTTTGAATGATTTGAGTAACTTTTTGTGACACTATAGTGTTACTATAACTCATGCTTCTCCACTCGGATGATGATACCATTAACCTCAAATTATCTTCAAATTCAATGATGAACTGAAGCATTAAAAAGTGAGAGGCAAATTTGGTTTTACAAGGCTTC
The DNA here is from genome assembly GCA_003013855.2 of Liriodendron chinense. Taxonomy (NCBI): domain Eukaryota; kingdom Viridiplantae; phylum Streptophyta; class Magnoliopsida; order Magnoliales; family Magnoliaceae; genus Liriodendron; species Liriodendron chinense. The sequence continues at coordinate 110,111 of PVNU02001363.1, read as the reverse complement.
TTTAATTCTTAGTCACTTATATAACTCTCATTAGCTTCAAAACAATAATGTGTTTGTACATGTAATCTACCATCAATTTTGCATCATCAAAAACTTTTTGGATCAAATCAACCTCTTCGTAACATCTATTAAAAGAAGTTGAATTCCATGAGCATCGAGTTTTGTAGATGAGGATATCTTCCAATAATCATTTCACCTACAAGCTCATAATTGGAAGCATTATCTTTGAAAATCTGTACACCATTTTCTGGACCAATCTCCTCCATCATGGAATAATTAAATCACTAAGAAAATAACCAATTTTTATTTCTGCTAATCTTTTAGAAGACGAAAGACAATCCCTCTGGAGAAAAAACAATCCCTTTGGGGAAAAAGCAACGGCACCAATGAAGGAGCGATCCTTCATGTCCCAGTGTTGTCAGTAGCACTCGTAGCGTAACGAGCGCATGTAGCACATTTCTCTGGTAGCTTACACTACATGTAGCATAGCGTGTAGCACAGGTAGCATATGCTGCTTGAAATCTCCTTTTTTATCTAATTGTTTTTTCTGTGTTAGTTCAACGCCTATTTGGAAATGGCAGTGACTCATCCCCATCACACATGGCACTATATTAGATCAATCAGGACCATCCAAATTATGGTACATATCATGGATAGAGCATATCTCTGTTAGCACACCCACAGGACAATCCTAACCATCTATATTTGTCCATCAAAACGTATGGCTAGAGAGTTTTTCTTTGTTTTGAATGGCGTCAAACTCACACAAAATAACCTCATAATAAAATTCATGTTTTGAAAGAGGGGTTTTCATTTCAAAACCCTACATCCAGCGCCAACGCCAACTCCATCGTTTGCTCAATTCTCCCAAGCCACTCAACCATTCGGGAATTTTTGTAAAGTGTTTGATCAGACCTCTGAGAAGATTGTGTGGCTAGAATTTCGTTAGCGGTGGACCCCAAGCAAAGGAGAAATCAGAATTCCCCCATTTCACGTCTGTATAGCCGTGGAGCTTGAAATTAGCAATTTTTGCTTGATTTGAAAGAAAAATAAAGGTACATTTCTAAATCTTGATTTTAGAGTATATTTTGTTATTTTTTCCTCTTTGGGATGTCGTTGTCTTTTTTTTTTTTTTGCACTTTTTCCTCTTTGGGATGCCAATTATTTATGTTGTAGAATAAACTTGTTTTGCAAGCATTTGTTGTGTGCAGCCTACTTTGGTGTGTGTATTTCATGGCCCACTGTTTTCTATAGTGTGGCCAATTGTGAACCTACAGTCACCTTTTTTCTCTAGTGTCCCAGCTGTGGACCTATGATTGGTGGAACAGTCTTGGACATAGGTCCACAGTTGGGACACACTATAGAAAAAAGATGTCTATAGGTCCACAATTGGCCACACTATAGAAAACAGTGCGCCACACACACACACCCACACTAGTTGTGGACCTATAGTATGGTCCACATGTAAATCACACACACTAGTTGTGGACCTATAGTATGGTCCACTGTTTTACATGTTTAGTCACATGTTTTCTTTAGTGTGTCCTAGCTGTGGACCTATGCGCACAACCTATTTTCTTATATATATTATTATAATATTTTCTATTATTGTAATTAAAAAATATTAAGTGTCCTGTAGGTTATGGTAAGTGTTCGTACCCACTACTCGGTAATCCATAGTAGACTTAAAGTTTACAACTAGGAAAAGGCATGGTAATTTCTAAATCTAAACGTAATATTGTAGTGAAAATTAACTTGTATTTTGAGTTCCGTAGTGTGTAGTGTAGTCTATCTAGCGTGTAGCGTAAGCAAATTATCATGTAACGTAAGCTATACGTGACTTGAGCTACGTAGCATTAAGGCTAAGCTACGCTACATAGCATAAGCTATTTAAAACACTAATTGTGTGATGCTAGTAAATGTGTGGCATGTACATGAGCTCTATTGCACACACATGTGCTTAGCAAAACTCAGCTTTTAGTCCCATTCCTACCTCTTTAACAACAACCGACACTGTTCAAAAAAAGGATGGGAGGAGGGAAAAGAGAAATACCTGCTGGCAAGAGCAATCGAAGTTTCGGATCAATGGAGAAGGGGAACCAATGGCTAGATTAGAAGTATATGGGGCTGAGAGATTGGAGAAAAAAGAAGAGAGGAAGAGAGATTGTAGAAAAAGGGAAGAGGGGTAGAATTTATATACAGCAAGTGTCAGTACATGCTACTCAGTAATCTATAGTATACTAAAGACTACAGCTAGGAAAAGGCATGGTGATTTCTTAATCTAAATGTAACATACGCGGACACATATAAATCATGTATCATATAATATGCGTATTTTTTTGGTGAATATGCATATAATAAGCGTATTTGCTAACTATGCTCTGGATCCCCGGTGCCACTTTAGTCAAACATAAAGAGGTGAATTAGGATGTTCTTCAAATTCTGTTTGGGTGGAATTGACTTCTTCCCCAAGCCAACATTGCTTCAACTTGTTACATCTACTACATGAACTACGCGGAATGGCAATTCCCAACCATTGACATAAAAATTATGTTCTTCTTAGTGGAGCCCTGGTGCTCAGGATCCCCTGTGCCACTCCATTCAAACCTAAGAGGTGGCAGAGCTGACTTGTGCCCAAGAACAACATTACACTTGCTTTGTATACTACGAACCCTGAGTGGAACTGCAATTCCAAGCCATTTGGCAGAAAGACTATATTCCTCTTAGTGGGGAACACAATTGCAGCCCATTCGCAAGCAAAGTGCCTTTTCAAATGGCATGTGACAGAAGATTTTAAAAAAAGAAAGAAAGAAGAAGAGTAAAAGTGTTTTGGGTATGCTTCTGAATGCAGTAATCGGCCTGTGGTTTCCCAAATGTTCGGTCATAAGTGAGCAACTCATTCTGATTTCAATGCAGTAACAAGTCAATATAATCAACAAAGTTGCACAAGTCACATAGGACACAACCCTCATCACCCACATTATCCCATTGGAAAGCCTACAATTCTATGAAGTTTTGTTATCAAAGCACAAATGCAATCACTCGAGGAGCTATGACTATCTCCAAAAACAATTTAAAACTCTTGTAACTCAACCCCAACAAATCAGCTATACACAGAAACAACACAGAACACTAACCATAATTCCACACCACTAAAAATTACAAAAGAATATGAAGTGACTCATTTCATTATTAATAATAATAATAAATGAAGCTAACAAAGGTTCAGCTGCTAAGTGACATAAAGCCAGCCCCGAATGGATTAAAATCCAGGAACTCAGATTTTCTTGACAGAAAACTGATCCCTAATTCGCAAGTCTAAAAAAGTTCCAATCTCATGAACCTTCAAAAGAACATCAAAATCATTCAAACAGAAAATCAACAACCGAAACTTCCAAAACCCCATTGAAAATTCACAGCTAAAATCTTCATAAAAAAGGGATACATTTCAGGAATTTCTACTTCGACAGAACCATTAATAATAAAAACCCCAGTCATCAAAATCATAGAGGGAGAAGCATGTACCTGAGGCAACTCCTCCAAACGAATCAACACTCTATCCGCTTGCGGCACCACCTAAAAAAAGAAATGAATGAATGAATTCAACAAGAATTTTCAAGAAACGAGAGAATTGAAAAACTCAGAAACGGAAGTTCAAAGAAAACCTTGGAGGGTTCCCATTTTTGGGCCACCGCGTTGATTCTCAGGGAATTTCTCCGGAAACCTGTCAAAGACTCGGACACAGAAACTTACATGAGAGAGGGAGAGGGAAAAGGAGAAGGAAATCAATGGAAGGAGATAGACGGTGGAGATTGGCAGACCTGGGAGGGAGTTTTTGAGAGGAGGTGAGGAGAGAACGAAGGGTTTTGGTAGTGTGACGAAGGAAGCAGCCATGGATAAGAAGAATCCGGAAGATTGTCTAACCCCGTTTGCGTCTATCAGGTGTTTGTGAGAAAAGTGAGGAAATGAGGTATATATAGGACCCGAATCATGGACAACTCCCAAACCCTGTAGCCGGCGGCCCTGTTCGTAAAATCCCGAAGCCGATTGGACGGTCCCTCGTGCTGCATGAGTTTCATCTACGCCATCCATCCATTTTGCAGACCGTTCGTATGAGCCCAAGAATGAGGCGGATCAGTGTGTATCCATTCAATTTAGAGACGCGGCCCCACGTGTAATGAGTGGCCAGAATTCGATCATGCATGTGTGAGTGCCAAGCAAGCCGTAGTTGTATTCGACTCAAGTTGAGTTGAATTGAGATTGATAGGTTGTTTATTCATGGATCAACAAAATGATAAGTAATTTGCGAAATAGAGGATTAGTTTTTCATATGGATTCTGTTGTGAAGGCTTTGTTACTGTGCATAAACAGAGTCCACCGACCGTCGGCTAATGAACAGATTGGTGCAGTTTAAAGTCCAAACTCTTTGGACGTTTTTTAGCTTTTTGAGACCGGTCACAGGATGGTCAGACTGGTCGCAGGATGCTCAGACCGATCTAGGGACATGTCTGAGTTGAGGCAGTGGGCATGCAACTCTTTGGACCATGTGCGACCGGTCGCTCGACTGGTCTGCGAAATTTGTAGTGTTGCGCGGTTTTCATGCTACTTGTTTCTAATTTTGGGTTTCTTCTTATATATATGTTTCTTAATCGTATTAGATCTCATTATAAGCAATACCTAGGTGATCTAAACGGGATTAGGGTTATTGGGAGAGAGGATTGAGAGTTTGGTGTGCCTTGTTCATCTTTGAGATCTACTCGGGTAGTTCTAGCTCTGTAATCATCTGAATTCATAGTGGAAGGTGTTGCTTTGTACCGTGGTTTTTTCCCGCAAGGGTTTTCCACATAAAATTCGTGTGCTTTTGCATTGATTGTGTGTGTAGTTGTGTGGTGATTGTTTGATCTTCTTCGGTGCTTCCGCTGACTGAAATTCCAACATAAATTATTTATGATACTTTAAGTTGTCCAAATAGTCATGACTTTGACGGTCTTCCAAACTTAGATGGTCATGAGAAATCCAGACAATCGTGAGATGGTTGTGACCAAAGAATCTAGTTAATAGGTCATAACCAAAGAATCATTAAAGACTAAAGGATTTGAGAGACCCGACAACAAAGCTATGGATATTTAACTTAAAACTAAGCCAACTTATTACAACGATGTGCAGAATGGAAGCAGAAACAATTCACATTTACTGCCGCACGGTGCTTAACAGAAGAGGGTAGTTTTGATCTAAGCTAATTAATATATGTATACATAAGAGACAAAAGATAGGCAATGTTGAGCTAAAAATAATTGTGTTAATTGAATTGACATGAGGCTTTGAACTCTTCTTTATGCTCTGCTTTTATAAACTTGGGTGAAGTAATGGCCATACATAAAGTTTTATAGCTTTTGTGATTAATCTTTTAATTAGTTAGTGACTTTTTTGTGATGTGCTTCTATTAGGATCAACATCCTTTAATCACTATACTATCATAAATGATAATGTCTCTATTTGCAGAAGGCTCTTCCGTCTTCATAGTATTTGGGAAAGTCATATATGCTCTCTAGGTGTTCTAAATGAGCATGCCTTGCATCTGCCTATCATGTGTCCTAAAACAAACAACCACCTTTAAGGTTCTGGTTGTGTGTACGGCCCTAAGTGCTTCGCCTTTTTGATAGGACACGTCTTCTTCAAATAGGTTTTTGCAATCTTCACAATCTTTTCTCTTGCCGCAAGTAACTTTCTATTAACTATCCAAGTGTGCCGACATGTGGTGGTATCTCACTCTTTGGTTCTACTTGTATTAAGCCAAGTGTAAATATAGTGAATCACATCATAAGAAGCAGCAATGTTAATGATACTCACTCTTAAACCTTCCTAAGACCTCGCCATGTTATTTATTTGCCATCCAACTTGTTCATAGGGTTACAAAGACATGGATGAACGGATAACACAAACATTAGCTTGATCAAAACTTCTGTGGTTTCCTAAAAAGTTTTAAATAGTGGGCATTCAACCCCCATGTGGTTCACATGAGCCTTGGATCTATCCTATTTTTAGGCTCATGATCAGTAAAATGAATGTACAACATAGATAAACCCTTGATTATCTAACCATCAAACTTATCAAACGGTTAAAATGAAAAATCTAAGTCTTATTTCAACAAAAAAAGTTTCTGCTCTAATGGCTAGGATTTGCTAAAAGAATCTGAATATTGAATTGTGACATAGATACACTAGTTTTCCACAATTTAACCACTACGTGCAAGTTTTTCATGCAGGCTTGTCAACTACCACACAACCAAATTATCAATTAAGTTAATCTCTAGTGGCCTTTTCGTTGGAGAAATTTTTTATACTCTAGCAAAATATGATGGTGATACACATGCATGTGCAAGTTGCATGAGTGGCATAAAATGTTGAAATTAGTTCGTTTTAAAACATTTTAAAAAAATTTAAAAAAATGATTTTGGTTTTGTCCCATATCGGATGGGAGATAGTATTTTTACCTCTTTATAAGTAGGGTGTTGTGCACCTTATTTATTTATGGTGGAAGAGAGGAAGTATGGTAGCTTGCGTGTTCTAGTGCAAAGCACTGGAACATTCGCACTGGAACACCGCGCAGGCGCACGAGCTAAGACACGGGCACGGGCTCGGGCTAGATGCGAGGGCGTGGGCATGTGAGGCAGTGTGGCTGTAGAGGCGCTAGTGGCGCACTTGACACTTCGCACGTGCACTAGTGGACCGGAGTGAGACTGGTGCGAGCGTGATGCGACAGAGGTTAGGTGGCTGGGTTCGGAACAGAGGAAGTGTTGTGGGTGAGAGGTTTGACAGAGAGACCTCTCTGCTTTTTATAAAGAGCTGCAGGGCTATTTAGATGGACCTGTGTAACTGCTCATGCAGTAACGGTCCAGATCATGTAGTAACAACTGCATGTGGCTAGACCAACAGTCAGAAACGGATAGCCATTGAGTCTAAACAGCCAGCATGCAGGTGTGTAGCTCCCACATGCACAACAGTCAGAAACTGCAAAAAACGGCTACTTTCTCACAACAGCCAGAAAATGGCTAGTGCCATTATGGCTCTGGACCAAAACTGTCAGCCACCCTTGCCTATATAAACCGGACATGTCTGGTTCATTCCAACACAACAACAACAATCACAACTATCTCTACTGAACCAGCACCCATCTGAGTCTGTTAGCCTCTCGGTTTGGTTGATACAAACGAAGCTACTTAGACCAGCGTAGTGGTCTACTGCTGTAAGAAAAAGATCATCATTCATTTTCTCTCTTTCTTTTCATCATCTGCCAGATAGTGTTACTGAGTTCCATAGTGGTTCCTTCGTTTCTTGCTGAATGCAGAACCACATAAGGTTCGTCGTATCCTGGAAGCAATCCGCATGCAACCTATCAGCAGACTCAAAATAATTTGAGTATGGGCGAATTCCGCTTTAAGGACAGCGTTTTTTTCACGTGCTTCAGCCTATCCTTATTTCTCAATTTTTTTTTTAAATTAATTTATTTTTTGAGATCAGAAATTCTCAACATAAAAATGATTCAAATTAAACTCTAGAAATCATGGGTTCCAATTTAGATATATCATCTATAAACTATACTTATTTTATCATCCAACCTTAAGATTGGTAGAATTTATTGGGCACTTAGTGCTCGTTTCGATACTACCAAATAAGTTACTTTTTGGCTGAACTTAAGACGTTAAGTTACTTTTGGCACTTAAGTTCGTTTGGTAAGAATAATTGAAAAGTAACTTATCTCTTAAAAATTACTTATCTTAATAAGTATTTTTTTTTAGCTTTTGAACTTTTGACTTTTCTACTTATCTCTCTCATGCCATGCTTTTTTTTGGGGGGGGGGGGGGGGGGGGGGGGGCGGGCTCCAATGTTAATTAACCACCCTCTAATTTGGCTTTTCTACTTACCTCTCTCAGGTCGTGCTACATATCAAAGTTCTCTCTCATGGTTCACTCAATTATTGCTCTCTCATACTGTCCATATCAAAGGAGGCCCCGCATGATGGACTATCCCATCAAAGGTAGGGCTCACATAGTGGACGGCCCACATCAAAGATGGGCCCTACATTAATTGGTGCAAGATCCAATCCACCAATCAAGTTGATCTGATCTTCTACATCTTTCCCAAAAATGGTTTAGTCCACTCACCATGTGGACCGACTATTGGAAACAAGTGAATGGGTTAGAAAACTTCAGCCAAGTCTTCCAAAGCCGTACATTTGTTTTGCAGACTGTGGCCCACCTAACCAGTGGATCAACCTGATACTTGGGCCAGGGCATCCATATAGTGGTCCCGTTCTGATGGATGGAATGTATCTCGAACCAATCATGCTATGCTAGCACATGCATGGCATGTACATGAGCTCTATTGCACATATTTGGGATTAGAGAAGCTCATTCTGTTAGGAAAACTGCCCCAACGCTTAGCCTTTTCTTTTCATGTCAATATGTTACTTATTATATGTAGATTTGAGATTTTCTATCGACAGGTTACTTATCAATGTGTTATTACCAAACATAATTATGTACTTATTGGTTGATAAGTATGTTTAATAAGTAAAAACCAAGATAAGTAACTTATATGATAAGTAGCTTTAAACGGGCCCTTAGGGAGCGTTTGGATCGTAAGTTACTTAAGCTACTTATGCCTAGCTTATCTTGGTTTCTACTTATTAAGCTGAAGTGATTAAATAACTTTAAGTAAAAATGTTCCTCATAGTTGATCTTAAACCAAACTTACTTATCTCAAACGAGCTATTTATCTACTGCTGTAGGTGAAAAAACTAACTTATTTGGTGGTATCCAAACGGGCTTAGAAACAGGGAGTCCAACAATCTTGTTCGGACATATAAGCCTCCATGAATCAGTGGTTAGGATTGCTAGACCAATCTGATTATGAGAATTTTACTCAGAAACAGCAACTTCCACAATTTTGATGGAGAGAGAGAGAGAGAAGCAGGGGAAAAGGTTAGCTTCATTTTTTTAAGCACCGTATTATACTAGTAACCTGTATAAATCACGTATTATACGCATTTCATACGTTATCTATAATAATTAGTTCGCTAATTTATCCGAATTTTTTGAAATTATATGCATTTGAAACGTTTTTGGGAAAGGAAAAGGTGGATATGCGTAGAATACAGGTATTATACCCGTATTTTGCTGACTATGAATGCATTTTATATGTGCAACATAGTGGGCCCAGCTTGCGTGTTTTAGCTTTGCAGGGCCACCATGTTGCTAAAATACCCAAGTTTGTAGGCCACCATGTATATGTAAAATCCACCGTCCATCAGGTGTATTCCCCGTGTTGGACAAAAATCAGCCACGTCCACAGCTCAGGGACATAGTGGGAAGAAATACCAACCATAGATTTGGATGTGAGTCTACCATGGTTTGTATCTTTTATCTTAATCAGGTGTAACCGGCCAAGATAGAATTTAGAAAATTCTTCTGATACAAAACTCAGGCCAGTCACACCACATGGATTTCAGAGTTTTAGAAGCCATTTTATGTTGTTCCTCTGGTTCGACCTATCTCAAAAAAGTCTGTTATTTCATTTGTACGTTTCATCCGTTCTAGCAAGAGGTGGCTCAAGCCCGGCCTAGCCTCCTATGCCATAACTTTGGCCAGCCTAGTCCTAATCAACCTAAAGTGGCTCGTGTCTTGCCTCCTAGCTCAATTGGAAGAGGCCTAGGCGTTTCAACAGCTGGTTTGATGTTTGAGTGCTAAGGAAACACATTAACCACACCAGTGGATGGGTGCATTGTGTGACTAATCATGTGGGTGCGTTGCATGACTAACAAACAATAAAAACCTAAAGTGGCTTTAGCCCCACAAGGTAGGGCTGAACTAGACAAGTCTTATATGTATAGGACCGAAATTATGAAAATTTTGAAATGGTCTAATCCATTCTTTTTGGTATATTACCCTCGTGGGGTTTGGGCAAACGGTGAAAATTGTAAGGGTGCTTCCCACGGACTCCACAGACGAGGGTTCAACTCCCTTCCTTGGGATTTCCCCATACACATGGTTTGCAGGTGATTACCTGCATCTGCAAGGAATAGTCTCGCTTTGAAATGAGGCAAAGACACCTTAACATTGTTAAAAAGAAAACAAGATTTTTGGTATATTATGTCCATTGACAATGTGGATTTCCATATAAATGGTTTTGATAATTGAAACATCACCTTGGATTTAACCCATTGCCACCACCAGACCTGAATCCTCAACAAGTAACTTGAAGCTTTGTGGGCCCCACTGAATTGTGTTTATGACATCCACTCCATCCATAGGAGATTCTTGACCTCAGGCTCCGGAACCAATGCTAAGCCGTATAAATAGCTTAGGTGGGCCACACCACTTGGAAAAGCAGGGATGGGGATGCAACATTCATTGTGCGGGGTTCAATCCATGTTGTTTATATGCCAACCAACCAATTAATCAGATTCACTGGGATGAACATACGTGAAAAAAAAAAAGGAAGTCTACTAAAATACTTATATGGACAACACCAATTGAATTTTGAGGTCTCAAATAAGATTTCCTGCCTTAGTTTTCAATTGAGCTTCTTATTAGCATGTATGCTTAACAAAATGGAGGCCGCTTTGTGGATGCAGTGGATTTTGCACTCATAGCACGAACGGCCCCACCGACCTTGGGTGTTACACATGTTGAGCATGGTTCACCAGATGAACTGTTGTACACTCAGCAGGGTGGGAGGTTGAAAAGGTCCACAGAGGTGATGGAGATTTATTAAATAGAAAGGCATTTAGTTGCCTTTACCTTGTGTTTTAACTTGAAAAGCAGGTTAATGTGTCAAGGCTAGGAATTTAGATTCTTTAATTTACAGTTTTGAATTGAAAAGTGGGCTAAATGCCTTAAGATAGGCATTTAAGTGCCTTTTCTGCAATTTTAAATTTTAAGTTAAATGTCTTATAAAGAGGCATTTAAGCACATTTAGCCATATTTTCTACTAAAGTAGTTCACAAAATTTCTCAAAGATAGTTATTTAGATATCTTCATCCAGCATTTTAACTTAAGGAATGAGCTAAATGCATGTAGGCAGGCATTTAGGTACATTTACATATAATTTTAAATTGAAAAGTATGCCAAACGTCTTAATGATAGATATTAAGGTGCCTTTGTCTAAAGTTTTGTCTTAAAAGTGGACTAAACACCTAAAAAGGGTGTGGCGTGTACGCAGAGAAGGGTTTGACGATGGACAACCCATTTGCGGTCCATTCCAAGTTCAGATTTTCATAGTTTTTTAATCATGTCCTAACATAATTTGACATAACATGTATGGACTGGTTGTCAAAATATGCATCCTGCCGACCGTCACATAAGCCTTGGTGGCAAGGGCTTCAAAGGCACTCCTTATGTGTGGGTGCGGGCCACATGCAAAAGAGAGAATGGGTGTAGCTACTTAAGGGTTTTATGTTAAATGACATAAATATTATTGCTTTTGGTAAAAATCCTTCCTAGATATGGTGACAAATCCTAAAATTAATTTCTAGGTAAAATTGTAATTTGCTACTTTACTTTTTAAAAAAAAGAAAAAAAATCTGAGCTGTTTATTCTTTTTTAGGCAAAATTTAAATCAGCTATGGAATATACAAATAAAATGTTACAATTTTCAAAATATCTTAAGTTTAATTAAAATATCATCCCATGTCTTTAAAATATTGAAAGTTCTTTGCTAGGAGAATTAATTATGGGGGCAAAAGTGTCTACATACTTTATATAAAATCTAACGATTAACAGATGCAAGAAATAAATCAATAGCAAACAAGTCGGAACTCTACACCTAGTCGGATGATGATTACCAAAATAAATTGTCGTTGGGACGAGACACAGATGTTGTTATTTTTTTGAGATAATTCACGCCTCTTAAATTATTTCAACCAGTGCAGACATTCCTGTCAACCAGTGCAGACATTCCTGACGTAGCATTTTAAGAATACAATGCTCAACGATTGGATAATTTCTGGCGTGCACAGGTTAAGGATAATCCCAATACTACTATACCACACTCATCCTTTGAATGTTCTAAAAATTGCAGAAGATTGTTGTTTCTCTAGAAAAAGCAGCACTAGGGTTAGGATTTTTATCTCAATATATATTTCATTCAAGAAAAAGCACTTTTATAAAAAGAAAAATGATTGTTAAAAAATGAAATGACACCACAATTAATTTAAATGCGCCGAACAAGGCATAACATACCCCACCCTCTATGCATAAATATATGGGGCATAAACATGCACGCACACGCTCGATTAAAGGTTTTCAAATCAAATTTCCTTCAATCATGGCTTGCGTGCACATACCAGCTTGGATACAGTGTAGCACATCATAGCAGAGCCGTTGGAAAAAGAATGTTATATAAACACCTTTTTCTTCCCTTTCTCATTCAATGTGGGGACAGATTTTGCCAGGGGAAACAAGACAAGAAGACAAGTTCCTTTTTCCAACAAAAAAATTCCATATATATTTTGAAATACGTACATCACTGCATACGTTATATACACTATAGATTATTCTGTAACTGAGCTAAATTGAATTGCATGATCTACATAGCATGTGCAAGACAACAAGCTGGTAAGTGACTTTTTGTCCATCCAAACAGCCACTTACCTTTCAATTTTGGGTCATCTTCCAAAGATCCACACCATTTATACGACGGGTCTCACTTTGTATGGTAGAAAGACAAGGAGTTAAAGCTCTTAGTTAAATTATTTCAACCTCAACCTCTTTGTAAGTTACCTCATTTGCTTGAAACATCAAAGGTCAAATCATAACCTTTGTATAGTGAAAGGTTTTTCAGGCATCCCCATCCAAGTGGGCCCTATTAAATAAGTGGGGTGAACGGCCATTTTTGCCTGACGGTGCATCCAAGCAGGCCTAACTGGACCACAAATCAACCACTGAAGGAACTCAATCTGGAGGGTTGAGAATGGGCCACGCTGAAGCACGGGCAAGCTCAAACCATGATCTAAGGATCTGGGTCTGTGTCCAGCCCAGCCTGTGAGCTGACACGTTGGGCTCAACTCAAGTCTGGCTGAGCCAATAAGCCTTGAGATTCACAGCTCACCAATGTCAAATGTGGGCCCCACTCCTATGCTGGTTTTGCACTATTTAGAAGAATTTAAGAAATGGTGGTGACTCATCCTCCATAAATGCAAACAGCTCACAAGTGGTACTGATGTACAGCTATCCAAACTATCCAAATTTTGATGGGGCAAATCTCTAAAACTACACTGATCAAGCAATCGTAACCATCTAATTATTAGTGGTTACCAAATTAATGGTCGCAAGTAAAATAGTGAGTAGTCCAAAGCCGAACGAAAAATAAATGATTAGAAAGTCAGTTGAACGGTTGGTTCAGTGATTTGGACGGACTGGATTGATGAATAGCTATGCCAAGTGTAGGGATGAGGAGTCACGAACTTATTTTAAATGGTGCAATACTAACATAGGAGTCTATTCCTACGACGATAACCCTAAAATAGAGAGTGGTGCAATTGGAAGGGAAAATCAAAATCTTTTTAGTGCATATTTTCTGCTATGCTCCATCCACAGTTGGGCCTGAGATTTGGACGGTCTGGATTGAAGTTAAAGCATGGTTGAAGAGTCACCACCATTTTAAAAAAATGTGCAAAACAAACCTACGGTCTAACCTAGGGCTGCACATCTGCTGGATTAACCTGACCAACCCGTCCCATTCGACATGGCAGAAATCCAATCCGCCACGACCTGACAGAGAAAAGGGTCCGGTTCCGAGTAAATGCTGCTAGATCGTTTTTAATCTAAGTACGATTTATGATACATGCCAAATCCGACTGACCTGACCGGTACCCCGACTTGTGTATACTCGGCCCATTCCGCACGACCCGATCCACCCGAGTTTTGGAATAGTGTTATTTTTTATAATAAACTAATGGTGGATGTTCCATCCCAACAGTTTCCCATGCTGTGGCCTACCAGAGTTTTTGATTATCATAATTCTTGAGGTTACAGGGTGAAGATAAGGTTTGGGTCCCAACCCGACCCAACCCGACCCGAACCAACCGGGCCTAGATTAGCATATAGGCTTGATAGTGTTAGGAATTGACCCTTTTGCAAGTAGTGTAGGATGCCCAACCCGTCGCGAAGGACCGAAATCCAAAGCTCTAAAATATGTTTAGGGCCCATTTGGCACCATGGATTTGGGGGGATTTGAGGGGGTTTTCAAATCCCCTAGTGCGTTTGGTACATAAAGCGACTGGGGGTTTCAAATCCCTTCTATGAGGGGTTTGCAATCCAAGGTATAGAAGCTTGGATTACATGTAAATTCTTTCCAAGAGTCACATATGTAATATGTTTGTCACTAGGCTACTAATCTATTGGGCACATGGCCCACCGATAATACTCCAAAATAATTAGATTATCAATTGCATCACTAAAATTACTTTAATATGATAATTTGCACCATTCAAACATTGTCCAAGGAAATCAACGGTTTAAATTCGTAAGTTAGTCACTTGGATGTGATTCTATGCTTGTGGCCCATCGGCTGTTGAGAATTTTCTGATATTTAAAAATAAATAATTGGAAAAAATCGAGAAATAAGGACAGACTGAAGCACGTGAAAAACACGCTATCCTTAAAGCGTAATTCGCCCCTACTCAAATTATTTTGAGTCTGCCGATAGGTTGCAGGCGGATTGCTTCTAGGATATGACGAGCCTTATATAGTTCTGCGTTCAGCAAGAAACGAAGAAACCACTATGGAACTCAGTGACACTCTCTTACAAATGAAGAAAAGAAAGAGAGAACAAGAATGGAGGTCTTCTTTTTGTAACAGTAGACCACTATGCTGGTCTAAGTGGCTTGGTTTGAATCAACCAAACCGAGAGGCTAATAGACTCGGATGGGTGTTGGTTCAGTAGGGATGGTTGTGATTGCTGTTGTTGTGATGGAATGAACCAGAGCTGTCCGGTTTATATAGGCAAGGGTGGCTGGCAGTTTTGATCCAGAGCTATAATGGCACTAGTCGTTTTCTGGCTGTTGTGAGAAACTAGCCGTTTATGGCAGTTTCTGACTGTTGTACATGTGAGAGTTATGTACTTGCATGCTGGTTGTTTAGACTCAATGGCTAGCCGTTTCTGACTGTTGGGCTAGCCACATGCGAAGTGCCAAGTTTGTCACTACAGCCATACTGCCTCACGTGCCCACGCCCTCGCACCTAGCCCAAGCCTGAGCCCGTGCACGTGGGCGTCGCACTGGAACACGCAAGCCACCATTCTCCCTCTCTTCCACCATAAATAAATAAGGTGCACAACACCCTACTTATAAAGAGGTAAAAATCCTTTTTCCCATTCTATATGGGACAAAAAACAAACGTATATTTTTCATTTTTAAAAATTGTTTTCAAAACTAACTTTTTTTTTCAACATCGGGGACTTGGAATTTCATCATTTTTGGCCAAAATATATATTTCAACGGGCTTATTATAACTAGTGTGTCGAACATTACATGCTTATACTAATTAGGGATATTAAAGTTGATTTAGTAATTAAATATGAACCCTTGTAAATATAATACTTTTGGACCGTATGGGATTCCAAACCTAGAGTGTCAAACACAACCAGGCGTTCCAAACTCAAAAGGGGCATTGAATACGGGGGGTTCCAAATCACGCTCCAAACAGGCCCTTAGGTTCGGTCGAGGGTTGGGCCTACCCCGAGGCCAACCCGATCCGTGACTCTAACCCTACGAAGACGACTCTGCACCTTTATCTTTTGGCAGGTATCTGAGTCAGGATACTCGGCAGCGAATGACGCTTGATACGCAGGTATCCAGTACTTGTAAACATGTAATATATTAACTGCAGTTAAACCGACTAAATCAAGAACCCGATCGTCGTCAAGTGTTTGAACAATCCTAACCTCTGATTCGTGGACACCAGTTGTTGAAATAGGACCGTTGGATATTTTTGGTTCTGATCCGTTCAATAAAAAAGTACACAAATCCGCTAGTATGATAATTAAAAAACTAGTATTTTTTGGTTCATGATTCATCTACACTGGATCCATAACTTGAACAGTATAATTCAACTCATACGCATGCCACGTATACGAATTTTAAGTGCACGTGTATTATCTATCAATATGTGGCAGAGTATCAAAAGCTTCGTCTTATCGTTTTCATTTTAGCTATTCGGCGCTGATGGACGCGGATTGCCTGCGACAGCATGTCGTAGGAACTTCCTCGGACAGGAAGGTAGGTGGGGCCCATTGTGATGTTTGTGAGAAATCCACCCCGTCCATCCATTTTTTCAGATCATGTTAGAACGTTGGTAAAAAAGTGAGGCAGATCCAACCCAAAAAGTGGTTAGAAAAATGTCCACCGTTGAAACCTCCCTGGGGTTCACCGTGATGTTTATATGCCATCCATACCGTTCATAAGGTCATTCCTAATGTGATGAGCTGAAAACACAAAACAATTACCCCGATCCAAAACTGATGTGGCCCTAAAAATGTTTCAACGGTGGGCGTTCAATCCTCCTCTTTCCTATCTTGCGGCTTACTTAAGTTTTGGATCTACCTTATTTTTAGGCCCATGTCATACCATGACCTGGAAAAACGGATGGACGGGGTGGATTTCTCAAAAGCATCACGGTGGGCCCCACCTAGCTCCCTGTCCGACAAAGTTCCTGCAGAGCGCAATCCCTGTTCGGCATGGACCGCCTCCCTTATGTTTGAAAAATGGAAAATGCAATTTTCAGACTCCCGAGAGCCTTTGATTATAACAAAAGAGAGCACAGGCCACCTCAATCAACGGCGATTAGGGACCCACCACCTTCTGCTTTTGTACTCACTCCCTGCAGCATTCCATCATGAAACATTGAAAATTGCCTCCTTTCCCGGAAAGAAATAGAAAAAGCAAAGCAAGCCCATTTCAGAAGAACAGGCAAAAAGCAGAAGAACCCATTATTTTTCTGAGGTAAGAGAGTTTCTGCTCTCTCTCTCTCTCTCTCTCTCTCTCTCTCTGTGCTCTCATTCTCTTTAAGCTGAATATTGGATAAGAAGAACAGATTTTCATGATAGACAAACCCATTTAGCAGAATTTGAGTTGGGGTTGGAATGGGGGCGATGACGTCTATATTCATTCTCTGCAAGCACTTCCTTCTCTGTTTCTCAATGCTCTTCGCCGCAGTTCTCGCCAAAGACCATGGTAGGTTTCCTCTTCTTTCTCATCTCTTCTCATTTTTGGGGTCTGTATTTCCGTTGTTTGGGCTAGAATTTGGTAGTTGTTTGGATCCAATGTTAGATTTTACAACTCATCCACTGTGTGTGTGTGTGTGTGTGTGTGTGTGTGTGTGTGTGTGTGTGTGACACCATGAAAATCATACCGATTAGATGATCTTAACCATCTCATTTTGCAAATTAAATTTGGACTGGTGACTATTTTCTGGCAGCGGTCAATTGAATGGTTAGGACTGTCCTATTGGTGTAATCTTTGAATGGTGTAATACTCCAATTACAATGGGACCCAGAACCTGGACGATCGGGATTGACGTGCGTATGGCGGATAAGTTGCCACAACTTAGTTGTGCTGCTTATTTGGGAGCTTGGAAAATAAAAGGAGAGATGGTGACATTTTCTTCGAAAGTAATTTTCCAAGAAAGCATTTGGAGAACACAAAAACAGGGGAAGGGCTGGGATTTTTTTTTTGGGGGCTTTTTCTATGAAAACTTATTCTTGGAAAATGTTTCCACAAAAAAAAAAATGGATTGCCAATCAGGGGAAAATATCAGTTTCTTGGGTAGTATTTTTCACCCAAATACTTTTTGAGCTTCCAAACAGGCCCTTAATTTACTCGGTAGCTGCGGATTACTTGTTCTTATAGTTGTAAATCCATAGACATGTAGATGGTCTTACATTTGTTTATGATGTTGTATGTCTGCATTGAGTGGAATGGACAATTGCAGAAATGGCCGTTGTGCTCAATTCAAACAGTTGTTGCATTGAGCTCACTTGCCAGTTCAAGCCATTTGATGGGATTCTCCATTCTTCTACACTGAATGTGGTTTCCGCACTTCCCCAGCAAAAGCTCATCTCAAAATACAAGTTAGCTCTGTTTAAATATGGTGCAATGCGTATTTGTGCTCTTTCCAAATTGAGATTTATGATTTTGATACTGTTAAGTATTTAATACTGTTCAATAGCATCGAGCATCCAAAGGTCCTTTCTCCTATAAAATGGATAGGTTGTTGCCTCTTCTGCCATAACAAGCATAGCTACAAATATACATTGGAATTCACATTAACCATCCGAACTAGTGGGCCACATTGTGGATGGATTGCTCTAGTATCAAATGAAAAACCTTATTTTACTATTGATTAATCTGATTGGTAAGACTGATGTATAAAAATGAGAGAATATGAAAAATGAGGATTCCATGATTCACCAAACAATATAGGTGACGAACAGTTTATTATGACAACGTACCTTGCCATTCTCTTGGCTGCTACAGGTATATCATGCTGTTGTTGTCGTCATTGGTTTTCCATATGCATATGATGTCCCTCGACCAAATTGGATAATCTGTAGTTGACGATGTTCCCCCTTTATAGGCTTCAGATGACAGAAGAAAATTCACTACACAGGATTGAAATTGCTCAATGAAGTTCTCTCCAGATCTCAATAAAGAACTTTGATCAAGAGGGAAGAAGAAGCCAATGGTAGAGCATCCAAAATTCAACCTCATTCATTTGGCTAAAGATGCATTTGGGAAGTACTAAAAACTTGCTGTTGGTGGGACTAGATACCGACCAATATCGATTGGCATCTGGGGTGGTGTGGAAACAGAATCCACCTATGACATTGGCTTCTGTTTTCCCTTATCCTGTTGTATATCATTGTCCAAGTCTAATTAGTTTTGTGTGCATACATGTCGAGTTTGGTTAGTTGTTAGTCAATCAGTCTTTAGATAACTTAACCAGCAAGGTAGTCTACATATCTTAATTAGAATATGAGTCACCTTAATAAGTTGTCCCATGTACCCGGTTAACCCGGCAACATAGTCAAACCCAGACGAGTAGGTATTTCTCCTTAGCTTTAGGAATTGCGCTATCCAATCATACCCGTTTCACACAAACAGTCCCTCGTGCAATTGGAAATTTTTACTGGATTCTGATCCATTCCAATGTCTGTTTTTTCTTAGTTTTTCTTGAGTTAGGATAGCATAGTCAGTATAGTGGATAGCCATCCACCACCTGCCTGACCAATATAGATTGGCATCTGAGGTGGTGTGAAAACAGAATCCACCTATCATATTGGCTTCTGTTTTCCCTTATCCTGTTGTATATCATTGTCCAAGTCTAATTAGTTTTGTGTGCGTACATGTCGAGTTTGGTTAGTTGTTGGTCAATTAGTCTTTAGATAACTTAACCAGCAAGGTAGTCTACATATCTTAGTTAGAATATGAGTCACCTTAATAAGTTGTCCCATGTACCCGGTTAACCCGGCAACATAGTCAAACCCAGATGAGTAGGTATTTCTCCTTACCTTTAGGAATTGCGCTAGCCAATCATACCCGTTTCACACAAACAGTCCCTTGTGCATATTGGAAATTTTTACAGGATTCCGATCTATCCCAATGTCTGTTTTTTCCTAGTTTTTCTTGAGTTAGGATAGCATAGTCAGTATAATGGTTAGCCAGCAATTGGCCTAATCTGTAGAGGGTTTTTATTGTATTTTTATTTCTTTGGCTTGGGCCTTCTTTTTTTTTTTCAATAAAGATCACCGTTTCAGAAAAAAAAAATGGTTAGCCATCTGTGTGTCTACACTCAAGACCTTCCTCTCCATAGTCTGGCTCGTGTAAATTTCTACATTTTCCACCTCAGTCAGAAGTGAATCTCGACACAGGCACACACCAATGTTGCAAAAATGGCTATTGCACAGTCATAGAAGGTAATTTATCAAGGATGAAGAAAATGGGTACGTTTTTTGTGTAAGGGAAAAACAACCCCTTCTCCAACTGTGTAAGTCAGTGGAGATAAACTTATAGGAGAGCTTTCTTGAAGGATGATCAAACAAATTCAGACAAGCATTTCATCAAACATTTACAATGTAAATGGGACACTAAGGATTTTTAACGTGGAAAAACCCTCTAAATGAGGGGAAAAAACTACAGGACCTCATCCAACAACAAATCTACTATAGTCAAAAGAAAATTACAGTCTTCAAGAAAACACTCTCTTGGATCCCCAAACACATCACACACAACAAGCTTCAATAACTTTCAAGAGAGTACCTCTCTTGGATAATCAATAAATATACTACTCAAAGGTGAAACGCAAGCACCAACAAGAAGAATAGGAGTTTCATATTAACCAAACTCGTAAAGAAGAGAGCTACTAACCAAACCCTCAATGAGATTTACCAACGAATTCAGAGCTGCTGGATGGAAGCTTCACAACTCCAGTTTTGGATACTCTCTTGTACACAACAAGAGGCTTGAATCGGCTTGAAATGGACTATTGAGAGAGACTTCTCTTCTTCCTTTCAAAAAATCCATTTTTGTCTCCAAAAGGTAACAACAAGAGAAACCCTAAATTCGTTTTTCTTCTGCTGTGTGAGAATAGCACCCCCCCCCCCCCCCCCCCCCCCCCCCCGTTTGCTTAAGTGCTCACATGACACACATACTAGCCAAACTTCTACAAAGGTCATGCTTCTACTTTGGAACAATCTTCGTCATAATATCCGATGGATTTTGATCGGTGTGAATCTTCACAAACTGCATCGCCTGGTTCTCCCACATGTCACGTATCTATTGTTGGGATTTCCCTCCCATGTGGAGGTGTCTCACATGTGAACCCTAGTAAGGGCAGTTTGGTCTTTTCCTTAGACCACTTTTGTTTAAGACAAAAGAAAACAGAAAGGGGTTTTTTTGTTGCTATTCTCACAAAGCAGCAAAAAAAAAAAAAAAAAAAAAAGAATTTGGGGTTTCTCTTGTTGTTCCCTTTTGGAGACAAAAATGGGTTTTTTTGGAAAGGAAGAAGAGAAGGCTCTCTCTTTATAGTTTATTTCAAGTTGATTCAAGCCTATTGTTGTGTACAAGAGAGGATCCAAAATCAGGGTTGTAAAGCTTCCATCCACAGGCTCCGAATTCGTTGGTAAATCTCGTTGAGGGTTTTGTTAGTAGCTCTCTTCTTTACGAGTTTGGTTGATATGAAAATCCTATTCTTCTTGTTGATGCTTGCATTTCACTTTTGAGTGGTGTATTTGTTGATTATCCAAGAAAGGTGGTCTCTTGAAGCTTGTTGTGTGTGATGTGTTTGGGGATCCAAGATAGTATTCTCTTCATGACTATAATTTTCTTTTGACTATAGTGGATTTGTTGTTGGACAAGGTCCCATGGTTCCCCCCTCATTTAGACGGTTTTTCCATGTTAAAAATCATTGGTGTACCGTTTGCATTGTAAATGTTTGATGAAATGCTTGTCTGAATTTGTTTGATCATCCTTCATGAAAGCTCTCCAATAAGTTTATCTCCACCGACTTACACAGTTGGAGAAGGGGTTGTTTTCCCCCTACATTTTGGTGAAGAAATACAATGTAACTAGTTAGAACCATGTCAAAACACCACAAAAGAGTAAAGAAATAGCCAAGTGTACAGAATCTTTCTTATTCTTCTGCCTAAATATAACTAACCGAATGATGTGTTTCTGTTCATTCATCAGTTAAATGAAATACTTTATTCAAGTTCTGCTCAGAGCATATCATAGCTCAACCAGGTTGACCGGCCATGTTAAAATTTCTGTCCATGAAGCAATACAACTATAAACATTATGCATTTGAATGCTCTACTCGGATGCATGACTCCTGGAGTTCCATGTGTGAAGCTAAAACATCTACTCCATACATGTGCCACTTGTGTGCAGGGACTGGGAACAGTGATATGATATGCTGGGCATGTGCCAAAAAATGGAGGCAATCCAATCACTGGCTGCAAAAAAAAAAGGCAGCTGTCCATATTCAAAAGTCAAAACTCAATGATCAGATGATCATAATTGTCCAGTCACTGTAATTTTTAGGTATGGCCCACCCTCACGTTGGCTAACTAGACCAATGGTCCTGATCACCATGTGGAGTGCATCATATAATCAATGTTAGTGCTTTTCTATTATAGTTTTAAGAACGGTTTCAAAGCATCTATTTTCACAAATTGCTATTCTTCTTCGTTGCCTCATCTATATTATTGCATGTAATGTGCTACAGGAAACGCTGCTAATGAGCTGGTTGACATTATAAATGAGAACCGAACAGCCCACAAGCTTCCAAAACTGCACGACAGTCCTGGGCTTGGGTGCATGGCCTTACAGTACATAAGTGAATGCACAGGAAACTGCACTAGCAATCACACAGTAAGCTGTCGACCTCCGGAAGAAGACATCACTGAAGTTTATGCTCCTAACTGCGGCGTAGAGCTACCAACCGTTGACATTATATCCGGTCGCATCATCGGATGTCAGTCCAAGTATCTCACCCCGGCAGAAGCATTTTCTGATGTTCTTGCCCGAGACAAGAAGACCCTTTCTCTAGTGCACAACAAAGGAGATACTGAGGTTGGAGTGGGAATAATCAGAGGAACACATCGAGGCCCATTCTTCTGGTGTGTTTTGTTTAGTAGTGGGCAAACGAATTCCACCTTTGTTCTTGAAGGAGGAAAAGGGATCAAGCAGAAGAGAGGCTGCTTCAGCGGAATGGACGTTCAATGCAGTGACGGTCAGCAACTCTTACATGGTTTCTTGACTTGGGTTTTTGCTATCATAATCTGTTTCATTAGCGGCACTATAATTTATTCATGAGAAAGTGAGTGATTTTGAAAAGGAATAACTCAATTGCCTTCATTTCCACAGCTTTCACTCAATTGCATGTTTTTTTCTTTTTCTTTTTATAGAAAGTTATGTATATTGAAGGAGATCTCAATGCCCCAATTTCAGTATCTTGCATTCTAGAATTTCTTTAAAATGCATACCACCCTATGCTTTTTTAGATTTTAATGAAATACAGTCAAACTTCTACAGCACATATCTAGAACTTCTACAGCGCATATCTAAAACTCAGAAAATCCACTCGGAACTCAAACCAATCAACTCAACTTGCTGGTTTTTTTAAGTTAGTTGTCCTCTAAATCTACAAGACTCAAAGTTATTCAGTTGGAAGATAGTTTTTTTTGGCTCAAAGAAGAACAACACCCTCCATTATGTGTTTTTCAAATAACACCTTTTGTTTTTTGAATAAAGTCAGAAACTTTAACTTTTTGGTTGGAAAAACTAACCATAGTTAGGTTCGTAAAATCATTTTAAAAAATGAGAGTATTGCTCCTCCCCAAATCCCCAGAACTCCAACCCTAACCCTAACCTCTCTTCTCCTTCTCTTCTGCTAAACCCAAACCCTATAATCCTACCCTCTTCGAAAAATCAGGGGTATAAAAAGTCTCTGTCTGTTGTTAACAACAGTCAACTATCATGGCTCTGATGTGGTTTTGTCATGTTTTGGTGATAGATGTTAACCATAGGGTGGTTTTTTACCCAAAATGGAAAATTGGTAGGGGAGGGTGTTATCTATCGTTGAGCCCAAAGGGAGGGTGCTACATGTCAAGACTTCTTACTTAAAATGGACACTGCCCTATGCTTTTTACATTTTAAACACACTCCAACTTCTGCAGCAAATACCACAGTTCTAAAACTCAGTAACCCGACTTGGAACTCGGCCTGGTTAAAATCGACTCGCCTGGTTAAATGGACTTTCTCACAGAATGTGAGCCTTTTTTTTGTGTGGGTATTTGTGTGTGTGTGGTCCAATTATCCAGTATCAATTAAAGGGTTAGGATTGAAAAAGGACTGTTGGTCGATCTATTTTAACCGTCAACGCTTGTAGCACACTTGCAGCCAGCTTGATGAGCAGCCTAATTTTGGGAAGGGGATGTTCACAACGGGGCCGACATGACAAACGCCCCTGATCTCGTACACTTTTTGTACTTGCCACATGTGTGGCTAAGAGGTGGCATGAATATACTAGGACAAAATGCATCTCAGTGCAAAATGGTTTGGAATGCATGCTGGCATACCTGACCAAAATCTTACACAATCAGCTCCGCCAAAGCTTCATAAGAGGGGTGGCTCACTAGATCAGTGGACCAGTCTGATTATTACTTATGACCATCTCACAGTGGGGGGGGCACCTTATGCACCTGTCAGATGTCCTACACGCTTGCCTGGTTGGCATGCGCGTGGAGGTGGCATGTATTTTCGAAAGAGCCATATTGATACTCCAATGATCTGAACTGTCCATCAGGTGGACCCGACCATTGATGGGAGACTAGGAAAACCGAACTAAATAGGATATCCATAGCTGTCTGATTTTTGCAGTTTAACTTGTACTGCTAGGGCTGGTAGTGGGGCAAGCATGGGTCCATGCATGGACTGGTAGATCTAGGTTTGCTAGAGTTTTCTTTTTAGGCCCAGCCCAACCAATGGTCCAGGTCTTTATGACTGCTTTGGGCTGGCGTGTGAGACTGGATTTCAAGCCTGATTATAAATGGGCTAGGACTGCATGCCTTTTAGGCCTTTTTGATAGATGGGCTCTTCCTGGCCCAGACTAACCCACCTAGGTCTACCTTTCATAATCTGTTGGGATAGGATCAAATTGGTTGAAGAAATAGACCCACTGGTTAATGATTTATTGCAGGTCCTATGTTCAGTACCAATAGCAGTTCTTTTGTCAGTTAGTAATAACCACGTCTTGAGCTGTGAGTTTGAATGGGCTTAGAGGCCCATTATTCAGGCCCATGCATCAGTTCTAACAGGCTTGGCCTTTTTTTAGAGCCCATCAGCCTCCACCCGCTTGGCCTGTTTAGGATTTCAAGGGCATTTTTGTCATATATCATGCATGATGTGGCACATTTAGGGCTCGTTTTGATACCACCAAATAAATTACTTTTTAACTTATATTAAGTAATTAAGTTACCTTTTCACTTAAGTTCGTCTGGTAAGTATCATTACAAAAGTAACTTATGTGCCAAAAGCTACTTGTATTTTTTCTTTTTTTAGCTGTTTTGCTTATTGACTTTTCTACTTCTCTTCCCCTGTCTATGTTAAAAGAGGCTCTCTCTCACTATCTATATTAAAGGAGGCCCCATATGTCATCCACATTGAAGGTAGGGCTCACACAGTAGAGGTCCACATAAAAGTTGGGCCCACATGATGGATGGTGGATGTGAGGGGGACTGAACAGACTTGAGGGATAATTGCTTATTATGTTGGAAACCAAACATTCTTTCCTACTTTTTAGTTGATAAGTACGGCTAAATAAGTAGAAACCAAGATAAGCTACTTATAGCATAAGTAGCTTATCCAAAGTAACTTATCATCGAAACGTGCCCTTAACAAGTAGCCTACATCTTGCACAAAAGTGGGTGCCCAAGCTCGCTCAGACACATAATCTTACGGGCCAACCTTGGGTGTTTTCATTGGCTCATCAGGCGCCCGGCTGTTCTTGGGCCTGGATTTTACTTTGTGGGCTGGCTTGGACAGACCTCAGCCCAGCTCATTGACAGCCCCAATAAAAATTGCCTAGCCCAACGTTTGGAACATGTTAAATGTTTGTGTCCACATTGTGATAGAAATGTGTCATTGAATGCATCGGTTCATGCTCATTTCGGATGCAAACATGAGACCCACCGGTCATTGTTTTGTGGACAAACGATCAGGTGCTGGCTCAACTCTCAAGTACCTAAAGCTTGCCGTACTGTAGATTCCAGGTTTGGCCCACCTCATGAATGGATCAACCTGCGCTGAATTTCATATCAAGTGATTTTTGTGATTGGGCTGATTTTTTCACGGATCAGATTGACTACACATGTTAAATTGGAGGAGAAATGAGCAGTGCAGTAAGCTGATGGTACTTGGGGCAGGGGAGAAGATACGGTAGTGCAATCTCCTCTCCACAGGACACATGGCGGGGTGATTTCTCGATCGGGCCCACTTAAGACACTTGGACGGATGGCTAACAGTTAAAAAATTAAATCCATGGGACAATCATGTCCATTAATGGCCACAAATAAGATGAATGGGACTAATAGGAGTGATTTTTGAGACATGAACCATCAATGCTAAGGCCCTGCATATGGCTAGACCTGATTGATGCATCACCATACCATGTGTCTCTTTGTTGGGTGTGTGGTCCATCTTTATGTGTAATTTTTTTTTTTTAAACATACAAACTCACATCCATGCACCCACACACCACAGTGGTTTTTTTTTTTTTTTTTTTTTTTTTTAACTACAATTGGTACTCGCACCCTTGACCGCTAGTTGAAACTCTTGTGAGTCTACCATTGGGGCATGAGTAAGGACTCATCTTCATATGTGTGTCCTACTTTATTTAGTACGAAGGGTGCATTTCTCAAGCACAGAGCAAATAAAGTTCTGGGTCCATGTCTAGTTATCAAGCATGCATCACCGTACATGTGGATGGAGGTGAGTTAAGCCGTAACTACTACTACTACTATATAACCCAATATATAGCTCAAGTGGTAGCCCGAATGAAGATAACCTTGTTTCAACACTGAGGTCCTAGCATCAATCCCCAAAGTAGGGGTGGCCAACATTGCAGTGTGATTAACAGGACATTGCAGTGTGATTAACAGGGTGGCTGGGTGTACTAATAATAGTGGGATTTTGGACAGCAAGAATATTTATTTTTACTTTTTAAGAGAGAATGCTTTTTTGTATATCTATGCAAAATGTGATCTTCAAGCAAATATTGATTTGAAAAGAGAACTTGTAATTGCATTCATGCGCAATAAAATTGATTAACAGCCCTATGATTGTTTAATCTTTGATTGACAATTTTTTTGTGTAAGTCGATGTGTTATTGATACCTGTTTAGCATGTGGGATTCGGTGAGATGGAATTGCATTTAGTCTCATGCAAATTCAATCTGACGTTTGGAGATGACGGAAAAAGGAAAAATGATCGAGATAATGTAGAATGGAATTGTATTTGATTTCACGTGGATTTATCCACTATGTTTATGGCCCTACATTAATGCATTTGTTTTGTCCACAATGTCTATCCATATGTGTCCTTTATGCACAATAATGTATATGTGTACAAGTGATTGACATTAGTTTTTCAGGCAGGAATGCTTTAATTCCAAATTTGGGAATTGGATGAGCTAAATACTATGGTATTTCTAGACATGCAATAATGGTGTTAATTTCATCTAATGCAATCCATAGTGAGGCTTAAAAAGATTCAATGGGACTCTATTCGTTGGATTCGGGTTTTTAAATGATCCAAACCGTTCATGCAATAAGGATCTTGAATGTGGGATCTTAAAGTTTACTCAAAGCATTTATTTGTTGATTTTCCACCGCACAAAGTGTGACTCATAATATGAACGGTTTGGATGATTGGAAGCTGACCCAAATTCAAAAGCCAAAGCCGCATGCGTTGCGTTGCAGTCCTGGCTCCATACATTCGAACAAACCGAAACTTCTGTTTGTATTCACGTCAACATTGAGAATTGACAACCTACAGTAACTGCAATACCAGAACTTGAGATGTCGTGTCATCTATCCCCGCCAACACGGCACTGGTTCAAGAAATCAACACCATTAAAACCCTAGGCCCCACCACGAAGATCACAATGAAATCAGCACCATTAAAACGCTAGGCCCCAATAGAAAGATCACAATGAAATCAGCACCATTAAAACGCTAGGCCCCACCATGAAGATCGCCATTTTCGAAAATTAGGCCATGCGCTCAATACATGGGCCACAACGCAGCCACACGGGTCAGAAGGTAGTTGTTCATTTATTGCAACATTGTGGCCCACCTGATGAGCAAGCAGACTGGCCTGCTTGTTGGGGTTGGCCCGGTTGGGCACCTTTGCTAGTAGCTGGTCGGTTCAACTCATATAATGAGCTGGTTTTGATAACTTAATTGAGGTTTGCTGGCCCACCCACGTGTATAAGTCAGTTAAGCAGTAACATCTACACGGTGAGGTCCATGGCCTGATGGATGGTTTGTAATATTTCACCTTTCTGCCACGCTGGCAATTATGGTGCGGCACAGCCCCACCTAACAATGTGCGGCGCAGACCTTGGGGCCACCTTGATGTATGTATCATATATCCACGCCGTCCATCCATTTTTCCAAGCTCATTTTAGTAAATAATCCGGAAAATGAAGCAGATCTGAATCTCAGATGGACCACACAACATGAAACAGTGGTGATTGGCCATTAAAAACTTCTTAAGGGTCAGAAAAGTTTTGAATCAAGATGATATTTTTTTTCCTTCATCTGGGTCGTCTATATGACCTTATTAACAGGTTGGATGGCCAATAAACATTACGGCGGTCCTTAAGAAGTTTTTAGTGGTGAGCATTCAATCACCACTGTTTACTATGGTGCGGTCCATCTGAGGTTTGGATCTGCTTCATTTTTGGATGGACGGCGTGGATATACAATACATACATCAATGTGGCCCCACGGTCAGGGCTGCACCTAATCCGCTCCCTGGTGGTGGTGGTGTGTGAATCAGCTAACTTATTATTACTTCCCACTTCTCCGGCCATATTAACATCGTCCATGCTTGTGGGAGGCCCATTGAGTGAACGGTATGGATTATCAAACACATCCACCACGTGTAGGGTGGAGATATGGGAAATAATAAATATTTAAAAATGGAAGGACAAAAAAGGTGCAGTACGTGGAACACGTGAAGTAGAGAGATCTGATCAACCAACATGGGATATGGCCATCAAAGCGGTGGTGGGTTTTCATAAATGCTGAGAGGGCCATTTAATCCGTGCTGTCACAATTCACAAGACTCCCAAAGACTCCCTCCCTCTCTGCAATAACTCTCTCTGGGAAAAATGGGATAAAAAATTATTGAAATATACAGATATAGTGTCTGTTTGGATGTGTCACGAATGTCCATAACATCTGTTATGGGGAGTTTCTGTAGGCCGGAGCTGTTTGGACCTTACGAAGATGTCCTTGTGACGTCCAGTCGGTCTATCAGTTTAGTCAGGTCATGGTAGGCAGCCAACCAAAAAAGAAATGAGGCAGCTACGGAACTGAAGTGGGCCACTATATAAGAAACAGTGGAGATGAAACACCCACCGTTGGAATTTTCTTAGCCAAATGTGGTGTTTATATGCCATCTAACCCTTTCATAAGGTTATTACTACTAGGATGAACATATAACTTAATTACCAATGACCCCAAGAAGGGTTCGATGTGGGAGTTCGATTCCTACTATTTCTTGTGATGTGGCCCAATTGAGTTTTGGTCTGCCTCAATTTTTGAGATCATTTCTCAACATAGAGTGGGCAAAACTGATGAGTGGAGTGGATGTCAAACGTACACCTCAATGGCCCTAGAAAACTCATTCCATCTTGGTTCACGCAAAGTGTGTATATGCCATCCTGTACATATGCAAAGTCATGTAAGGCAAGACTACCTAGAACCTAAAATATACGTGCATGTTGATTGACAAATGTGAGGAACTTAAAAGATGATGGTGACTTATGTGTGCTTATAAATAATTAAGTATCAATGGTCGATCATGTATTACATTTGGTGCATGTGCAAGGAATATTATGTTCCACTTGTATCAAGCACTACTTTGCATGTATATTCCATTCAACTTCAATAATCATGTTTGGTACATATGTTGTCCTCATTTTTTTTCCTATCAGAGAGAATGCAATTGAGAAAAGAATTCTTTTTAGGGTTTTGGAAGAGCTGAAAGGGTGGAAGTGCTTATTCTCGTGCCATTTGGGAAAAGCTCAAAAGTTAGGGCCTGTATAGGAATTAGAGCTTGTATTTGGAATGCATTGGAATTCAAAGTCAGGATGACTTTAAATCCTTAGCTACGCTTGGTAGCTTGTATTCAAAATGTATTTAAATATAAAAATAAGAATGTGTTGAAATTCTATACTATATTTACAAGAATTTGAATTTGATTGTAAAGTCAACTTTCATATCCCAAATTAGCGTAAGCATGTGACGTTTGACAGAATGATTGTAATAAGCCCATAGAAATATAAACTTTGGCAAAAAATGTTGAAATTCTGAGTATTATAAGGTGGGCCACAAACGTAGGATAAAAAACGAATAACTTACTAACATTTTTCAACTGTTGATTTATATGGCCATGTTCAGACGGTTCGGTTCATTTTATTGATGTAATTTTAGTGATGCATCTGATCATTTAAATGTTTTAGAGCATTATCAACGTTCCATGAGTAACATACATTAGTAGCCTGACGATATATGTTACGCATGCGACTCTCCTTCCTTTAAAACAAAGTTAAAAAAAGACATTTGGCACAAGGAGAAATTTCAAAACAAAGTAAAATTGTATATTTTAAATTCCTCTTATTCCATATACCTGAATTGTAAATGTACGCAAATATCCCTAAATCCATGTTGCCAAATGACCCCAAGTTTTTCCTCTGATCCCCTCTCTCATTATAATAAAATAATCTAAAAAATACTCAAAACAATATACCCTCATACTAACACGTCTTTACTTATGGAATAAACATATGAATGGCTCACTTTAGCTTGCTTATCAAATACAATATGCCCTCATCCTTACATGTCTTTACAATAATCTAAAAAATACTCAATATAATATGCCCTCATCCTAACACGTCTTTAATTGCGTATAAATAAACTCATGGAGATCACAGATGAATGGCTTGCTTTAGTTTACTTATTAATGACTTAGTTTCTCATCCCATGTGGCAATGTAATGAGTTCCAAGCCAATCATCAGCCAGGCTATAGCTTTGACGGACCACACCCAAAGACACTCATCCGACAGGCCTTAACGATTCCATTGCAGGAATTTTCGGGAAAGCAAATCGATGGTTGCCACAAAATCTAACCAAAAGATATTTGGCCACCCATTTGTTTCCTACAATATCTTTCAATCTAATTAATATTGTCCAACGGCATTGATTACTGGAAAATCCTTCAAACCAATATTAGTATTGAGCAAATTGTTTGATTACTGGAATATGACCCATCAGTATATAAGGCCCACCTAGTGATCTATCTGAAACTTGTATACGCTTCTGATCAAGCCAAAGAGAATGATAAATACCGAAGGTATTTAATAGGGCTCTTAATGGGTTGGATATGGAGCGGATCTAGTTGAATCCGATTCTAAATTTGGATATCTATAACTTTTACCGAATCCGGATCCAAATCTGACTAAGATCGAAATGTGAAATTCATATTTGATCCATTTATAAATAACGAAATTCACATCTGGTCCAAAAATCCATATAAACATTAGATTCGGGTTGGATTATGATCCAGCTCATTTTCAGTCTCATGTCCTAAAATAATCTAAAAAAACGGATGGATGGAGTGGATTTCTTACAAACATCATGGTGGGCCCCACCTAGGTTCCTAGTGCAGGAACTTCCTACCAAAGGAGATCTATGTCCGTTAAAGCTAATCTGCTTCATGGGGCGCAACTTGGCTGTTACACGGGTAACAACGTTGTTACCCCTACCATGGGACCCACCTCGATGATTTATTGTATATCCACATTGTCCATTCGTTTCTACAGATCATTTAAGGACGGATTATAAAAAAATTAAGCAGATCCAAATCTTAGGTGGACACAGTAAACAGTGGTGATTGAGTGCCTCACCATTAAAAATTCCAAGGGCCCATAGTAAGGTTTTCATAATGTTTAATTTACATCTAACCTGTTAATAATGTAAAAAAATATCTGGATGAAGGGAATATACAAATATAGCTCGATCTAAAACCTTTGTGGCCCATAAAATATTTTTAATGATCGTTTATCACTGTTTCTAATGGTATGGTTTACTTGAGATTTAGATCTTTTTAAGGTTTAGAATCATCCCCTAAAATTATATAAGAAACAGATGGACGATATAGATATACAAAAAATACATTATGGTGTGCCCCACACAGTTAGGGTAATACCCATTAAGCTGTTACCTTGGTAACAGCTAATTCGCTCTCGATTTCTTGCGAACCGACCTAACTTGAGACAGATAATTTTAGTGGTCGAGCCCAAAAAGGAGACAGATTTACAACTCAATTAGACCACACCACATGAACTAGTATATATTAAACTCTTACATCATCTAATAGTAACGATTCGAATCTTAGTGTCAAATCCAAATTCGACCCGAATAATATTCAGATTTTTTTGGGTTTCGTGAACCTGAATTCAACCTATTTATTTTATTGAAAAAAATTTAGAATCCAAATCCACTATATATGAAATTGGAGCGGATCATATGTCGGATCTTACCCGCTCCATTGAGAGCCCTAATATTTAATAAGGTAAGTTGTAATAGCCACCACTATTACTTTTACAATTCAAGCTGGAACAGCCCTTATAGCCTATAATGATTGTTACAAGAAAAAAAAAGTCAAAAAATTATATATACCTGGTAATGTAATGAATCATTACTTTTAGGAGCTGTAATGACAGTCATGGACCTATTTTCATGGTTATGATCTAATAACATGTAATGATTGCCACCGTTACCTTCACATAACAACCATGCAATGCGTCATGGCACACTGTGCAAATACTCTAAATTCGATGGCCCATCTCTAGCTGCAAAAGATAAGCCACGCCATGAAGACCACAAGTGTAGATACGAGGATGGTCCATTCATCAGTGGTTATCCGTCGAAACTAATAGGCAGCCGATGGTCTAGGTGGTAGCCATATATTTCTTTCATCTGGATTTTGTCGCATATAATTTCTCTTCATTTAAATCAGACGCCGGACATTTAAATCAGACGCTCAGGTGGTTGGGCATTTCTTTCCCAAAGGAAGGGGAAACAACAAGGACAAAAATGAGATATTGCATTGCGGACTGCACAGCCACTTGTGTCATTCACAGGGGCATTTCCGTAAATTTATGAAACCCATGCCATCTCATCCTCCCGTCTCTCTCATGGCGCACCGACATTCCTTTCCCCCTGCATTTTTTTGCATTGACGGAAACGCCCTTGCACGACATCATCCTTCACGTTAAGGGCGTTTCGGTAATTTACGCAATCGTTCTTGCTCTTTCCGGAGGTGACTCCAGGTTCTTAACAGATTACAGGAGAAACGCGAAGTGAACACATCCAGAAAACTCGCGGATTATACGTGCCAGATAGAGCACGCGTGTGGGATCCTGGCTGCTTATAATGAGATCCACCGTGAAATATATTCTGTACGTGCGCTTTTAAAATGGACCACTGGTCTTTTTTCTTTGTACATGTTTGATCGACATGAAGAGAAGATCGGCATGATTTTTGGTTCATGGGATCTGCATGATGGGACACGACCGATGAACGGCTTGGATCTCTAACACTATGAGCCAGATTTCCACGTGGAAGAATCGACTCCATTGGAAAGTGCACTCCCGCGAATTCGCTCAAGCAGCACTAAAAACACAACCTCGCGCCGGAAATCGAATTTCGTCGCCAAAATTACGATTCGCACCCAACTATTTCATCATAATTGCCAATCATGTCCCTGTTAGCCACCGGAAGAAATGACTCCCCTCCTCTCCGATCTTACACCCCTCCAGGTCCCAGCTCCCGCTGCCGGCAGCCGCACCACCGTCGCTCCGCCTGCTGGTTCCGGCGCCGCAACCACCGGCGCCTCGAAGCCGGAAAGAAAGCGCCCTCGAAGAAGATAACGACGAAGAAGCCGATGAAGCGAGCCGGTCGACGTACTCCTTCAACCACCCCCTCCCGCCAGCGGCCTCCGCCACGTCAGCCCCCGGCGGGGGCGGCGCGGCGGCCTCCTCCTCCTTATCCTTCGCACCCACTGAGCACTCCGAGGCGCCGGCGGCAACGACAACGACGACCTCGTCGTCATCGATGATGTAATCGAACGATCCGACGGAGTATGACCTCCGACTTCCGGTGCCGGAGTCGGCTGCACCCCTTCGGCGGCTGACGCTGCCGATCTCGATGCGGAAGCTCTGGCCGGCGGAGAGTGAGGAGGTCTTGGCGGATTCCGGGGCGTCGATGGTGGAGCGGCATAGGGGGCACGTGCGGTTTGATGAAAGCCACGTGTCGATGCAGCGGGCGTGGAAGGCGTGGCAGCAGGTGGGGAGGAAGCGGAGCTGGTCGTGGTGCTCGAATCTGGAGAGGCAGACGGCACAGTCTGGGGCGGATTTCTGGAAGGCGGTGACGGAGTCGAAGGAGAAGATGGGGAGGGAGTCGATGAAGCTCTGCTGGTCACGGGACACGTGGCTGTCGGCGATTGGGTGGTGGGGGTTGGGCGGGGAGTATGGGTGGCGGAGGCGGTCGATGTAGCGTAGGAGGAAGCGGAGGGAGGCGGAGATGAGGAAGACGAGGGTGAGGATTAGGGCGATGATGAGAATGCTAGGGTTTAGGCCCTTTGAAGAAGAATGAGGAGTTTGGGTTTTGAAAGGGTTTTGGGTTTTGGTAGGGAGTGGTGGTGGTGGTGGAGATGGGAAATCGGGAAGAGATTGCAAATAATGTCGATAAGGCATTTCTTCATTCACTTGGCAGTCGTTGTTTCTTTCTTTAGCTTGTTTTCTTGATGGTGTGGAATCGATTTTGGTGGGATTTAGGGAAGAGAGAGAGAGAGAGAGAGAGAGAGAGAGAGAGAGAGAGTTTTTCCTGTTTTTTTAAGAGCAGAAGGTGGGGTATAAATGAGGGAAGGAAAGAGCAGAAGCAGATGCAGATGAAAGAATGATGAATTCACGCTTTCAACTGGCGTTGCTGGCAGCAGCCGCAGCAGCAGCAGCAGCAGCAGCGAGAGAGAGAGAGAGAAGGCGGAGGCCTCTCGTGTTTAAATGCTTGAGAAATGCTCTAGTGTGCTCTGAGAACACTATAAGTTATAGTGCTCCTAATTCCATCTGGCCACTTGGACAGTCCGATAGGTTGATCTGTGCTGTCGATTAAGTCCAGAACAACTTCTATATGTTACTAGGAAAAAAAAATCATACTCATAAGACGAGCCAAACCATCCTTGATCCATGAGATGGTTACCATTGCCTAAACAGAGGTGGACGAAGATTGCCTACTGACACTGCCGGTCGCCAATCGCTATTGGCCAGTGCTCTGTGTGCTCCACCATCATGTGTGTGTTTTATCCATGCCATGCATCCATTCTTCTAGGTCATTTTAAGGCCATGAGGTTAAAAATGATGTAAATAAAAATCTCAGGTGTACCACACCATAGGAAAAAGTGACGATTGAAATGCCACCATTAAAAACACTTTTGGTGGGGTGGGGGGATTAATCCAGCTCCTCGTCACTTGATAAACAGTTCAAATGGCAAATAATCATAATAATAGGCATTAGAAAGTTTTCAATGATAGTCGTTCAGGTGTGTTTCCCTTCGTGAAATTTGCTGTAATATGTCGTGTTTCACCTTAAAAAACAGGAAATGATTACCACTACTGCAGTAGTGTCCTAATAATCTCCCAAGTAAGCCAAATGTAATTCCTGTGCCACTGTAACAGATGTAATTCGATTGCCTTTTAGCAATGTATTTTGCTTAAGGTGTATGCACTTAGAAATTCTATATGGCATAACATTAATTAAAATAAATCAATTGATTTGTGAAATACACTGATGATAAACTCATATCCCCAAGCTAAGTTTTTTGAACAATCCTAGCCTCTGATTTGTGTACATTTGTATCTTGAAATACTGACCCACTTTTCATTTTTAACGGTCCAGGCTGCTAGCCTAGCTGGAAGACGCCTAGACATTTCAGCATAGGTCTCAGGTTCGAATTGCCAAGAGTCACACTAACCCCACTCTAACCCCACTGGTGGGTGGGTGCATTGTGTGACTAACCGTGATGGGTGCATTGAATGACTAAAAAAAAAGCCATTCATTTGTTTTTATATTCTGTGAAATGGCCTGACTTTTAACGTCATGAGGTTTAAACGGTGCAGATTATCTGATGGAAACCTCCAATCTCACATGTGGGCCGCGTTATCACGCATTAGCCGTATACGGCTCCTACCTAAAGTTAGGTCTTCTGAACAATCTTAACCTTTGATTGGCGGACATTTGCTTGCTGAAATAGGAACCCTGTGTTCTTTTCATTTATAAACATCCAATCAACAAGGTTGGGAATAATGCTCGTATGTTTTCCTTAAAAAAGTGGGACAACTTTGCTCTTCACGTGGGCCACAAGTTGCAATGTAAATCCAAGTCATTCGTTTGTTTTGATATTTTGTGGCCCCGTGAGTTGTGAAATTGCCTGATTTAAATGTGATGTGGCCCCGTGAGTTGTGAAATTGCCTGATTTTAATGCTATCCACTTTATATATATATATATATATAGGAAATGGTACTACGAGATAGACCTCATGGAAATTTCCCATGAGGTTGAGCTGCGTGGGCCCCACCGTGATGTGTATTAGACATCCACCCTATCAATCAGATTCACACTTTTATGATGGGCCAGGATCCTAAAAATCAGTCTAATCCATGACTTAGGTGTCCACATTACAAACTATACTTGAGAGTGGATCCCCACCCATTAAAACCTTCATAATCATTTATAGGGCTCACTAAGATGCGGTTCACGCATCCGGTGCATCCATTGTGTGTGTCCCACTTGGACGAGGGGTCACACCAAGTTTCAGCTGCATCCAAAAGCTCAGGTGGGCCCCCACCAAGTGCTTTTAGATATTTTAGCCATGATTTCACACAATTTCAAATGGTATGGTCCACTTGAGTTCTAGATTTAGCTGATTGTTTAGGTATCCCATAACCTAGAGGGACCCACTAAATGCAAGGTGTGGATGTATGATACACATTATAGTGGGGCCCACATAGCTCGACCTCATGGAAAATATATTTATGTGTTCCTACATACCATCTTACTCTCTTTACCACTTGATCTTTGGATTTGTATCATTTTTTTACTCGTCCTGAATTGATCTGAAATGATGTATGAGTAGAGTGGATATAACACATACACCATGGTGGGGCTCACAGGGTTTTGCCTTGAAAAGAGGTGGATATTTGCATCATTTTCAAGGTGTAATTCCATCTCTCTATCAAACAAGTGTAAAAGTCATCATTATGCATTTATTTTCATTTCATTTCATTACTTTCTTGTAGGATTTCATCACAATCAGAGTTCAACCCACGACTTCGCCTTGAAACTCTTATGAGTTTACGACCAAGGCATAAGTAAGGACCCCATGTGCATTTAGTGGGTTCCCTAAGTTATAGGATATTGGGAGAATGACTCACTCACGAGTGAAAGGTACACATTGTTCCTTTCGGGAACTCAAGTGGAGTATATCATTGGAAATTATGTGAAATTATGCTTAAAACATTTAAAAGCACTTGGTGTGACCCACTTGAATATTAGAATGGCTTGAAATTTGGTGTGACCCTTCATTGAAGTGGGTCACACGTAGTGGATGGGCTCGATGTTTGAACCTCATCTTAGTGGCCCTATAAACGATCATGAAGGTTTTAATGGGTGGGCATCCACCCATTAATTGTGACATGGTCAACTAAGTCATGAATTAACCTAATTTTTTAGGCCCATGCCTCATGGAAGCTTTCCATTAGGTCGAGTTGTGTGGGCCGCACTATGTTAGACATCCATCCCATCAATCAACCCTTCCATGGTGGGCCATGAGCACAACAGTTGAGAGTAGATATCCACCCATTGAAACTTTCATTATCGTTTACATATTAGGCAAGGGTGGACGGATATACAACTTACACCATAAAGGCCACCTATGGGAGAATATATCATCGGGATTTGAACACAAGACCTTGCGCTCATATACCATGTCGAACAACTACTTTCTCTGAAAGCTCGAGCAGTTGGAGGATGGTGTATCAATGTACGTTAAGGGACTCTAACAATGCACAATATCAAAATGTCTGACATAGATCACAGTGGGGCCACAGAGCCCGATCGTCTTAGTGACTTTATGTGTGTACCATACAGAGGATGGTTGCATGTTTACACCCCTACACTGAATCATTCTTTAATTGCTCATGTTCTCAGTACCACTATTTAAAAGCCATGTTATTATAATCCAGTTTTATTGATTATACTGACCTTAATCTTGAATTTGATTATGAGCTATTGAATATTCATCTTCTTACACGATCGCTGGTTCTGCAAATGTTTCTTACTATGGCTTGGGTAGCTAGGATTCGGAACATGAACTGTTCAAAACATCATTTAAAACCCAAAATTGGAGATAAAAGCAGCCATCCTACCATACTCTGCTACGCGGCAACCAATCCGAGCAAAACCCCTCTCTCAATTTCTCTCCCGTGTTTCTCTCCCTTTCTTTTACACGTGCAAGACAGGCCTCACCCCTTGGCATGAAAATTGAGGGACGATTATGTAGTGAATAACTCACCACGCTATGGGGGTCCCCTGTGATTATGTGTTTTATCTATATAGTTTATCAAATTTTCTAGCTCATTTTGGAACATGAACCCAAAATTGAAGCATATCCAAAGCTCAAAGTGGACCACACCACTGAAAATGGTGGGAATTGAATGCTTACCAGTTAAAGCTTTTTGGGCAATGGAAGTCTTTGATCAAGATGATATTTATGTTTTCCCTTCGTCTATGTTTTTTTTTTTTTTTTTACCTTATGAACAAGTTGGATGACAAATAAACATCATTGTGGGCATAAGAAGGTTTCAACGGTGGACGTTATTATCCCCACAGTTTTCTTTGGGGCGGTCCGCTTGAGCTTTTGCTATACCCTAATAATCTGGAAAATGGATGGACGGTGTGGATAATGACACGTACATCACGGTGGCCCCACAGAATTTACTCACCACGCTAAAATTGGGAAAATCTTTCCGAGAGTTAAGGATCACGAGGGAATGAGACTTTTTATACAAAATCTTACCTGGGCACACGTGTGCAAGATCTCAAACGTTCTTTGGAGCAGCCCCACAATGGAGATTTATGGCTCAAAAACCTAATAAAAAGATCCCAACCATCCAATAGTGGACGGCGTAAAAATGGACCCAAAAAGACTGAAATGCAAAGATATCATTAAATAAGTAGAGAGAGCCTTTAATCATAGGGCCCAGATCGCCCAAATTTGTAGGGAACTCATCATGTACGGTTAGGATCCACACATGCGACATATACAAGTTTGAATTACGGACATAGAATCACATTCTGATTTCATGCTGAAATATTGGTCGAGGGGAATTCTCGTGCTTTGCACGTGAGGGAGGAAGACGATTGCCCTTTGCACAGTATACTCGGTTTCATGTTTGTACAAATAGATCCCATTCGATTGATCCGAACCGTTGGTCTGATCTGAGACTAAGGAGACTCCCAGATAGGAAGACCCTAACCACCAATCTTAGCCTTTCTTTTGCCTAATGTTACTGTAATTCTCTTCTTAACCTTCTACTTGCAAGCCGCACGCAGATTGAATGGTCAGGATTATCTTCCTTAGGAGAGATTTGGGCTATGATTCATAAATATAATAATGGTCCATGGTCTGATCATTCGAAGGAGGAACAAGTGTCCACGAATGGCAGGTTGGGATCGTTCAACCAATCTCATATTGGGACCCTTAGTTCGCCACTGCGGATAACATAATTTAGCTGGTTTGATTTGGGTAAATGCATGTCACATACTCAATATAGTGTGCACCTGCATATGAAGTATCATAGTCTGCCAGAGTATCAAATAACTTCCCTAATGTTGGTACAATCTCTGGGTCCGGTTGCACTAGGATTGCGTAGTGTAGTGCACACGTCGGTACCGTGTACTGTGGAAAAGTTCTGTGGGACCCACTATTATGTATGTGTTTTATCCATGCAGCTCGTCCATTTTCTAGCTCAATTTAGGGCATGAACTAAAAAAATAAGGCAAATACAAATCTCAGGTGGACCACACCACAGGAAACAGGGGTGATTAAACACCCACCATTAAAAATTTACCTTTTCCATTCAACATGTTGATTAGGTCACATAGACCTGGATGAAGGGAAAACATCCAAAAATCTTGTAGCCCTGAAGAAGTTTTTAATGTGGGAGTTTAACCATCATCGTTTCCTATGATATGGGCAGCTCAAGA
Organism: Liriodendron chinense; assembly: GCA_003013855.2. Classification (NCBI taxonomy): domain Eukaryota; kingdom Viridiplantae; phylum Streptophyta; class Magnoliopsida; order Magnoliales; family Magnoliaceae; genus Liriodendron; species Liriodendron chinense. Next base: position 69,937 of record PVNU02001363.1, on the reverse strand, counting down.
TTTCTATCTGCCTTATTTTTAGTCCATGCCATGAAATGATCAAGAAAAATAGGTGGACAGAATGGATAAAACAGATACATCATGGTGGCCAAAGCCTCTCCAGCAGCCCACAGTACCACGTCGGTGCTGTGTGCTAAGCTACCCAATCCGATCGAGTCCGGCCCATCATGGGATAAAACCACTTTCTCTTACTGTGTGTGGCCCACCATGATGAAATTTTTACATGTCCATGCCGTCCACCTATTTTTTTCAGCTCATTTTAGGAGGGTATCCCAAAATTGAAGCAAATCCAAATCTCGTGTAGACCACAACACTAGAAAAAGTGGTAAATGACAATAAAAAACCTTTTATAGGCCACAAAAGTTATGGATTAAGCTGATCTTTATATTTTCTCTTCATCTATGTGTTTGACTTTATCAATGGGTTGGATGGCAAATAAACATTACGGATCTGCTCACAGTGGGCCTCAGAAAGTTTTTAATGGTGGACGTTCAATCACCATTGTTTCATAAGGCGTGGTCCACCTAAGATTTGGATCTGCTTTATTTTTTTGGACCACATCCTAAAATGGCTGGAAAAACAGACGAACAGCGTGGATATAAAACACATCATCAAGGTGGGCCCCACAGTAAGGGTAAAACCCACTAAAGTGTTACGCGGGTATCACCTAATCCGCTCCCGTTGGTTGAATGAAGCATGTACCTACAACTTATTTAAAAATATAAAAATAAAATAAAAATAAAAAACATGTACCTACGACCATAACTTAGGTGTACTTACTGTTGTTATACCAAAGGGTGCACCTCTCTCTCTCTCTCTCTCTCCAACTACTCCTACTCTATTCCTAGTCCAACTCTGCTTCTACGGCTCTTTAACGTTCCTACACCAACTACAACAACCTCTGCCATGATCCCAGTGAAACAATCTTCCACTCAACCACTTTGGTACGTGTGGTGTCATTCTCCTCTCTCAGAATACTTCCCAAACTCAACTAATTTGGTACACTTGCATCTCTTTTCTTTTTAGGTTTAGATAATCATTTTTATTAAAGTGGCAGACTCGTGGGTCACACCATATGGAATAAGTTGAGAGTGGGCACCTACTGTTGATTTGAGTAGGGAGCCCATCGCATGGTATATATGCAATCCAGTCCATTCGGACTCTTCATCTGGCTTGGATGAAAGGTTCCCTCAAAACTCAGGCTTTTTGCAACTCAGGTGTGCCCTGTGTTGTCGCCCACCTGAGCGTTCGATTGGGCTGATTTTTGACACGTCAGAGTAACATGAGCTCACACATCTGATGGATGGATCGGATATCCTGCATACATCAAGTGGGCCCCACATTTTCTATTGTATCACTGGGGGAATGAGCCGAATGACCATTGCATGCATACATCTATAAGGATGGGTGAGATGTCCTGCATGGGTAGTTCCACGTGAGCTCATACTTCTCGTGGATGGGTTGTGCGTCCTTCATACGTGAAGTCGGTTGGGCATACAATTTTTGGAAGTGGATTAGGTGCGGCCCTGCTTCACCCAACACGGTGTGGCCCTGAGCATGGGCCCACCTTGCTGTATGAATTATATATCCACGCTGTCCATTCGTTTCGCTGGATCATTTTACTGCATAAGCCCATTTTTAAGCAGATCCATATCTCTGGTGGACCATAACACAGAAATAGTGGTGATCGACCATTATAAACTTTCGGTGGACCACAAAAGTTTATAATCAAGGTGATATTTGTTTTTTTTCCCTTCATCCTTGTCCGTGTGACCTTATCAACATGTGGGCCCTGTGATGATTTTAACAGTAGTCATTCAATAGCCACTGTTTCCTGTGGTGTGATCCACATCAGAATTTGATCCGGTTCATTTTTGGGCTCATGCCCTAAAATGATCTAAAAAAATGGATGGACGGTGTGGATATTAAATAAATACATCAATGTGGCACCACGGTCAGGGCCGGACCGTGTTGGGTGAGGCCAGACCACACATAATCTGCATGGGCAGGATATTAATTAGTTAATAAAGCCCTTGAGTTATGACAGCATTATGACATTAGCCCCTTGTTAAAAGTATTTTTTTATCTAGCCTTTTAGGCACTGTTTGGTTTTTTTCATATGAAAATGCACATTTACCCGTCATCTCCTCGCACAACTATAGCAGAACATGAAAGTCGAGAAGCCCTTTTGAGAATTGGGGCGTAGGCCTATTAAATCAATTATTTAGGTCACCTCTCAGTCGATCTTATCCGTTCACTTTAATTAGATAGCCATGAACCCATAGTAATGTCATTTAAAAAAATGAGAGCTTTCTGTGGCCCACACCTAAATTAACACTATAAGTTAATTCCGAACGGTTTTCTTTGGTATGGTCCATTCGTAATGAGTTTTACCCCCAAACTTAGGCAAATGACATGAAATTAAAACCCAGCTCATTCATGTTAACAGCTTGGATCTGCTCCAAGACTATCCAGTAAGCCTTACATAAGACTTAGGATGGGTTCAATAGATGGGGTCCATTGCGCGGGAAAGGACATTTAGCCGTTAGGACCGTTACCACTTCCGTGAGACCCACTTCGGCGAGTATCCAACGTCATTCCCTCCATTCCAATAAGTTTTTTAGTGTTTTTTTAAGATTTTCGATCACAATTTCCTATGTAAAAGTTATAATGACCAAAGGTGGATTTAAGTTAGGATAATATAGCTTTTTTTTTCTTTTTCTTTCTCTTTTTTTATCAATGATGCGAGTTTGCGAAATGGATGAGGGTGTGGTGGTTCCTTTTTTGTAAAAAAAAATTTATGGGTATGAAATGCGAGATTTTATAAAGGGGGTAAATTTTGTAATGAAAGTATGTTGTAATGGATGAATTTTGAAATGAAAAAATGTTGTAATGGATTAATATGACAAATATTGAAATGGATGAATGTTGTAGCGGATGAATGTTGCAGTGGAAGAATGTTGAAATGGATAAACAATCATAACTGTCATAACTCTATGCGGTTATTCCACAAAAATGGGCCTCCTCTCAGTCGATCTGATCCGTTCACTTTAATCAGACAGCTATGAACCCACAATAAAGTCATTTAAGAAAATGAGAGCTTTTTGTGGCCCACACCTATATTAACAGTGTAAGTTAATTCCGAACGGTTTCCTTTGGTATGGTCCATTCGTGATTAGGGCTGTCAATGGCACGGATCTTGATCCGTATCCGATCCGATTTAATCGGATTCGGATCAATAATCGGATAATCGGGTCGGATACGGATATCCAAAGATGATCCGTTTAATATTTGGGTCGGATTCGGATCAACCTTGATCCGGCCCGTTAACGATCCGACCCGATAAAAAAAATAAAATAAAATAAAATAAAATAAAAACATAAGATAATCTCGGTTTCTCTCTCTCTCTCTCTCTCTCTCTCTCTCTCTCTCTCCTCTCTTGGATATCCGGTCGGATATCTGGTCGGATCATAATCGGATCGGAAACGGATTTCGAAAAATTTAATCGGGTCGGGTTCGGATCATATACTTGTGATCCGAATCGGATTCGGGTCGGATATATTCTTAATCGGGTCGGATTCGGATCATCACTGATCCGGCCCGTATCCGACCCGTTGACAGCCCTATTCGTGATGAGTTTTACCCCCAAACTTAGGCAGATGGCATGAAATTAAAACCCGGCCCATTCATGTGGACAGTTTGGATCTGCTCCAAGACTATCTAGTAAGCCTCACATAAGACTTGGGATGGGTTCAATAGATGGGTCCATTGAAAGGCCATTTAGCCGTTAGGACCGTTACCACCTCCGTGAGACCCACTACTTCGACGAGTTTTTGGCGAGTATCCAACGTCATTCCCTCCGTTCTAGTAAGTTTTTTAGTGTTTTTTTAAAATTTTCGATCACAATTTTCGACGTAAAAGCTATGATGGTCAAAGGTGGATTTAAGTTAGGATAATAGTAGCTTTTTTTTCTTTTTTGTTTTATCAATGATGCAAGTTTGCGAATGGATGAGCGTGTGGTGGTTCCTTTTTTATAAAAAAAAATTTATGGGTATGAAATGCGAGATTTTGTGAAGGAGGTAAATTTTGTAATGAAAATATGTTGTAATGGATGAATTTTGAAATGAAAAAATGTTGGAATGGATTAATATGATAAATGTTGAAATAGATGAATGTTGTAGCGAATGAATGTTATAGTTGAAGAATGTTGAAATGGATGAACGATCATAACTATCATAACTCTATGTGGGCATTTCACAAAAATGGACTAATTTTTTGTTAGTCAAATGGTGTTCAAATAAAGTGATTCGAAAGCCATTTGAAAGTTCATCAAATTACCTTTCCAACAAGTACAAGATCATCTAAATCAGATATGTAATAAGAGAGTCGAGATTGTTTTCATCGGATCTAAGAAAGATAATGAGTATCGACGAACGATAGTGATTTTAGACCCACTTTTGAGAAATCAAATGGTGTCCAAATAAAATGATTTCAAAGTCATATGAAAGTTCACAAATTATCTTTTCAACAGGTACAAAACTACTTAAATTAAACATATATCAAAGGAGTTATAACCATTTTCACCAATACACATTTACCATTGTTAGTTAAATCGAGCTGGCAGGAATGTATCCTCACGAGCCTTCGTGTGGAAGATGTTCTTGTCGGAGCATGGGGTCGCCATGCATGCCGACTGACACATGGCGTGTGCACCCCCTCGAAAACCAGTCTGTTCCACCCATCGTGTGGGCCACATGCTTGTACACGTTGAATCGAGCTATCAGCAGTTCTGATTTAAACCATATACCGTTTCAACAAAGTGGGCCCAACTTTCGCACGGCTTGGATGTGGTACATACGCAAATTAGTTAGGGTAGGTGTAGACATCAATTCTCCCGAATCATTTGATAAATCCATGTGATTCCTCCCTATGTACGATGAATTATATGGTACGTGGCCCACATTTTTGAACACTGTTATCACAATTTTTCAGTTTCTGACAAGTGGGGTCATGTTGGTATTCCAGACCGTTGGTCTTCTGGGTCCCACCTTAGATTTACTACCACTAAAAACCATCTTTGATGGGATAATCTTAACCTTTCAGTTGGTGGCATCCCTATAGATGAATAAAAAATAAATAAAACAACCATCTACGCTCGGTGGGATCTTAAAATCGAGGGTGTTTTTAGGTTATATGCTCCATCCACGGTGGTATCCAGCAGATCAATCGTCCGGATTTACCTAACAATGGCCCACTTGTCAGAACTAAAATGCTAGGCATGTATCATACAATCCTCGTTAGCTACTAACAGGTTGAGTAGCTATCTGCTACTGAAATGACGTCACCAACTTCTATGGGCCCCACCGTGTTGTATGTGTTATATCCACACTGTCCATCCATTTGGAGAGATTATTTTAGGGCATGATCGGAAGAACGAGACAGATCCAAATCTCAAGAGGACCCCACCAAAGAAAATAGTGGGGACAATGACCAGACCGTTGAAACCTTCCTACGGCACACCATGATGTTTATTTGAGATCCAACCTGTTCATAAGTTCACACATGCATGGAAGAATGGAAAAAAAGAATATCAGCTTGATCGAAAACTTCTGTCCCCCCAAGAAGTTTTTAATGGTAGGAAATCAATCTCCATTGTTTTCTTTGGTGGGGTCCTCTTGAGATTTGGATCTGTATCGTTCTTTTGATCATACCCTAAAATGATCTCTCCAAATGAATGGACGGTGTGGATACAACACATACATCACAGTGGGCTCACAGAAGTTGGTGACGCCACTTCAGTAGCTAGATAGCTACTCAACCTGTTAGTAGCTAATCCGCGCCTCATGCATCTCAAGTTTCCACGATATGTGTGACATATATAGCGGAGGTTTTGTAAATCTCCCGATATTCTTGCGAAATTTTGATTAAAAAAAATTACCGTGATCTTGTTGTGATATTTCAAATTCTCACGGGTTTGATAATTTTTTATGATTTTATAACTAAATTTAGAAGATTTTATTGCAAATTTTATTTGAAAGTCAAAATAAGTAATTTTATACCTATATTTTATAAGTTTTAAAATTATATATTAACTTCTAATACATATTTTTGTATTATTTTATTCCAGTGAAATATTGATTATTTTCAAACAAATTTTTCTTTTATTCTAGCGAGATTTTCGTGATAATATTGCCAAAGAAACAAAATTATCAAAATATCCTGATAAATTGCTAAAAAGGAGATTGCAAATAGGGCATCAACACAAAGCTAAATTTATTAGGAATTGCTTTAATATTTAAAGGATTTAAAAATAAGTTGGACTAAAATGGAGGTGCATGGATTGCAATTTTAGTATTAACACAAGAAGTGAAAATGAGAAATTAGTAAAGATTATTGGCCAAAAGGTTTTCCAAAATGATAACTTTCAACATCTTAGTTCAATAATTCATGAGAGTTGAGAAATTGAAATAGATAGTATCTATAAAATTCAACCTATGCGGGAGAAATGGAGATGTGCTTCTAAAGTTTTATATAACCATTATTTTAAAAATTTTATATGATGGCTATAAGACTTATGATACTTTATGAGGATAGAACACATACAAGGACTAATGAACAAGGTGTCTATAAAATGAGTGTACTTAAATGAGAATGTTAATGAGTGATGAGATAATAAATGCTAAATTATAAAATGAATGCATTAGCAGGAACTTAGGAAGAGCACCAATAGATAGCAAGACGAGGGAAGGTGTTCTTAGGTGGTTTGGTCATGTGCAATGAAGACTAAGAATTGTGTTAATTAGAAAGAGTTAGTTTGTATGGATTAAAGGCCCTAAAAGGGCGGAGAGAAAGCATAAAAGGATGTGGATGGGGATAGTAAAAAGTGACTAACGATAACTAAAATTATGCCCCTCAATGAAGTAAAGTGGCAGAAAGGTATTTACATAGCTAACCTTGATTAGTTAGACTATGGCTTAAATGATGATGATAATGATATAACGACTTATCATCCTCACATATGGCACCTATGTATGACCATTCAAGAAAGATGATCCAATGGAGTTGGAATAACCTGAATATGTCAGAGCTCTTTTTCTCTGCAGTAAGCCTGATGGGGTGATATGCAAATCAGCTGTGTAGGACCTAGAGTAGTGGATGGTTTATGTCTAAAAAATAATGCTTATTATAGATCCCTATTAATCTATTATGTGGTCAGTTAAAAGGTGGAAAACAAAAACAACTTATGGCCAAATATGTCATGGAATAAACTATAAAGAAGGCAATGGATGTGATGGTTTAGTAGGTTTTATTTTTAAAATTTAATCCATTCATCGTGGTGCTGGTGCGAGTAATATGGGTGGACTTGATTGAAACCTCACCCTACCACACGTCATGTGCTCTACAATATTTTAGTTCTTCCAACTATATCTTATTATCTCCCATTATTTAAATTATATGAATTGTGGGTCTCATTGTGACGTAAGGAAGGACGTAATGAAATGATCACTATTTTCCTCAATCGATAAAAACCTAGAATCCACAAGAGAAATATCATATTCACGATAAAAAAAAAAATTGATAAAAATTGAAATTTTATTAATAATAATAATAATAATTAATAATTAAAATGAGTTTTAAGGGATTATATATCCCAAAACAAATCCTAAAACGTAATTAAGAGAGTACTAAATAAATAAATAAAGAAAACTAAAAAAAAAAAAAGGTACAAATTTTGTCATCTGTCAATCCGTGCGTTGACTTGTTGAATCGATCAGTTGACCAAAGTGTTGACCGACCGATCTGATCAGTCAATCGGCCAAAACGATTCAAAATTGTTCAAAGACTTCAGCTTAAATAATATTGTAAGTATTTCAATCGGTCAATCAAATTTTTCCACTGGTTAAAAAAGCCAAAAGTCGTCCAAAGAACAAACTAAAATTACGATAATTTTTGGCGATATTTCAATTGGTCGACTTGACTGATTTACTAATCCAACTATGCTGAGTTTCGCCAATTTCTCTTGAGCTCCATCCATGCGAGGCTAAGGACAAAATATTCAATGGTCCAAATTCGAAAGGAATACTCAGATAGTTGTTCTTATATTCACAATGCAATTTTTAGATTCTGATTGGTAGACAATTTGCTTGCCACGCCATTCCTTCTATCAGGTGGGCCAAAATATTAGAAATGTTCTAATGGTTAGGAGACACTTGGCCATTATTTCTCTAGCCCTTAACATTTTTTTCTAAATGGCCCACTTGATTAGCGGACTGGCCTAGGTTTGGTCCGGCCATTTCCTAGTGGACACCTTGGATCTTGCACCCATGGGCCATGGCACATGTACTAATTGTTTTGAGTGAATAATAGCTTTTCTTTTTCTCGTAAATGGAGGTAGCAGAGACAACAAATTATTACTAAATGCCAAAAAGAAAAATAGAGACAAACCGAAAAAAGCGAATATTTCAAAGAAAATTTAATATGCATGTGAATAAAAAAAAAAATGCTCACATTCAACCATCGTATAAGTTCCAACCAAACCCATCACATGTGTATGAAATGGAACCCCTCCAGGTCGCCTATTGAGAAAGTCAACCTGATCCACTCATCAGGTGAGCAAAGTACAGAAAATAATAAACGGCTGCTGATGTAATAAAAAAAATTACTAGTGTGGCCCACCTATTGAGTGGATTAAGTTGATTTTTTTTTTTTGCAAAATGTGATTCTCATGGTGGGTCCATCCTGTTAGATGTGTTGGATGTCACATACACATGATAGGATGAAAATTATCCCCCAGCTGGATAGTAATTAGCGGTCCAACCAGTTAGACATGAACATCTCCCAAAAAATAATAATAATAATAATAATAATAATAATAATAATAATGTAAGAGTAAAATGCCTTGCGTTGTTTGCACCCTTGGCATGGTGGCTGCAAGGAGCTTTTGAAGGACTATCATTAGACCTCTGTCTGTTTTAGCAGCTTTTGCTTTTTAGTTGTTAGTAGGGGTGGAATTTCTAATTTCCGAAAAGATGAGGAGATAATTAATTGATGAGTTACAATTCAATGCACTTTCACCACAAGTTTTAAATCCCAATGACTCATCCACAATACACACGAGATACATAAAAGCCAATCCAGACCATCAGAGTCATGGGCCCCCAAATGGATCACGCATAGATTGAAAAACAAAAGGTAGGATTTCAAGAATTTGGACCAATGTCTTCTTCTTCTTTGTTTTAGCTATCCATTTGATGACCACCAGTTGGATGGCTAGAATAGTTTTAACAAAGAGATTTTGGGGCTAGGCTCGAGAAATAATAGGGGCCGACGATTTCAACGGTCTGGATCAACATGCATGTATCCCACATATATACTGCTTTGCCATTGCCACAACTTAGCACTTTGTGGACAAACGCACATTGGAGTTTAGCCCTCCATTAATTTACTAAGTCATCCTTGGGTGGTGCCTTCTACATCGGAGAAATGCTATCATGCAACCTTTGCATATGGACTTTCTGCATTAGATGCTTCTTTTCTGTCAAAGTGTCACTGGCCTAGAACATCCAATCCGTGCAAAAGTTGGGGCGCACTATCATTATCACATAAGGATGAAAATCAAACCAATCTACTCACTAGGTGGGCCACACCTGCACATGAGACAGACCAACCCAGTCCATTGATTTCGACAATTTAGGCCGCCCAACGAGTGGAACAAAGACCATCTTCAGCAGGTCTTGAATGTTCTACACAAGCAACACATTCGCAAGAAAAAAACCGTTGTATTTGAAAGTTCAGATGCTTTATATGTATCTGAAAAAACTTCTTGTGTGTACTCTTTGCATGATTACAAAGGCATGAGCGGCTTAAATAACTGGCTTTATAGCTTATTATATGTATTTAATCATTTATCTAGGTTTGAGTTCATTTAAAAAAAGAAAACACACAAACACGCATGATATCTTAATCAAACATCTGCCATAGGAGTTGTACCGTTAAAGCAACCTATTAAAAAAAAATGCTTGCTCCCATTTACCTTTGAATCCAAGCTACCATGTCTTATTTAAATTATTTCCATTACAGACTTTGATGGGCGTTGCAGGCATATCTCTCAACATGTAGAGACGGTTGGCGGGAATCTAGAAAAGATTTCAGAATGCAAATTTTCAAAAGCCCATTTTGAGATGCATGTTGAGATCATTTGGGTGGCGGTTGAATTTCACATGCAATGGATGCATATGTATCAACGTGTTAGGCGTGTACATAAGGTTGGCCCACTACAAAGGTTGTTGACAAAAGACAACGAAAAAGAGAAGGCCGGTCCGGTCCACTCATCAGGTGGGCCAACCAGCTGTGGCAACACGATGTGTGTTTGAAGTTTACATACAATGCATTGCAGGTGAAAATTCCTTTGTATTAATAAAGCTGAAGATGAGAAGATATTAAGATAATCCCTTTTCGACCACCATTTGCTGTCCACGAGAAGGGCCACTGGATGAACGACCCCAGTTCATGTATCTCTCCCTACCGCTTGTATATTACTAGCTGTATGGCACGTGCTTTGCACGTGGAGAAAGGGTGAGAGAAATCGGGAGGAGAAATTCAAGGCCTAATACATGAAAGGCACATGTTCGGTGGGGCCCACTGCAAATGCCCGTGTGGCATCCACTTCGTCCATTAGTTTCGCCAGATTATTTTAGGGCACAGCCCCAAATATGAGGCGGATCCAAAACTCAAGTGAGCCACTCTACAGGAAACAATGGTAATGAAAATGCATATCGTTGGAACCTTTCTGGGGCCCACCGTGATGTCCCTATACCATCCAACATAACAACCTGATGAAATACTTCTATGGTCCAAAAGGTTTCAATGGCCGGCACTCGATCATGTCGTTTCATGTGGTGTGGTCCACTTGAGTTTTGGATCTACCTTATGCTTTGAGTTTCATCTCCTGACATGTGCCCGTTAAAACTTATGGACGGAGTGGATGTCACACCGACATTGAGTTAGTTGTAGGATGAAAAAAAAAAAAAAAAAAAAAATGGCTCTCCTGGGATTAGGGTTATCAATGGGTCGGCTTAGAGCCTTGTCTAAGCCCAGCCCACATTTTTCAATCAATACCCAAACCCAGACCCGGCCTTTGACGGGCCAAAATAGTTCAGCCCGAGCCTGACCCCAATTCTGACTGCAGGGCCCAACCCGAGCCTAGTGGCTCTCTTTGGGGAACAAAATAACACTGATGTGGATAGAGGCCCATCTACAGATTGTTGCAACAAAAAATTCAAACTTCACAAACAAGGCTAGGAAGCCAAGGGTACATTTCACCTTTGTCACAATATAATTTCTTTTTCTCCTTTTTGGTACTAAGTCACAAAATAATTTCAGCCCTAAGATCTGACTCCCCTTTTTTTACACTTGTATCCTACAATGGTGTCCTCATATGCCAGATTTGCTGCAATCAGATCTGTCATGCTCCTTTTGTCTTTTGGGATTAGAGAAGGGTAATCTGCAGCTAACCTTCCCTCATTTATGTGACAATTATGCTTACCTCCCCTCTGTTAGAAAGGTGGAGTCTGTATGAAATAACAAAAATACCCTCATCAGAGGAGCTTGTTTCACCTGCATGTGGGGCCTACCCTCATGCATAAATGGCATCCGACCTGCCCAACAAGGTTGCTTCAATAGAAACATAAGAAGCACAAAAAATTAGGCAAATCCTATCATCAAGTGAGTCATGCCATAGGAAACCGTGGACAACCACCCAAAAAACATCTAAATTTACATGGTGGGCCACCTGTTGATTGTGTCAGCTTGATTTTGGGGTGTCATTTTCATGGTAGAGTGACCACGCGCACTATGGTTGGGCCACACATCTACTCGTTGCATGTGAGATATGGGTAAAACTGCCAATTGCTCAAAAGACAAAAGGGTGCAATGAATCTATGAAGAGCGGGGAGGTGTCTATAATAATCCAAAACAGGGTGGAGGCATGTATAATTGTAATACAAATAAGGGGAAGTAATTACATTAATCCAAAAAATAAAAGAAAAAAGAAGAGGAGATAAGGGCCCACCCCATGGTCCTTACCCTTCGCATCAGAAAAGTGACAAAGGTGCCCATTGATTTGGATCCTTATTTGCAAGATGGTCCGCCCAACACCATCTATCTCTGCATTAATCCTCACTGGGCTAGCATATAAAGCAACACCGTCATTCTCTATAACAATCAGGATTTGGTTAAGGAGATCTAATTATCCACATGAGCTGAAAAATCCAAGAGTACATCATCCCCAACGCACAGTATATGGACACCAACATAAGGGGCAGAAATGGGAGCTTGTCGGAGAAAATGTAGGGGTGTAAAAATTGACCCCAAATCTCGACACCCACCATGCCCAAAAGATAAATTGCCCCAATGCATCCGATCAACCTGTTTCCATTCTTCTCTACAGAGCCTTTTGATTTTACTCTTTTGCTTCCTTTGGTCACTGCACCATCCCCGAATTGCATGGAGAAACCTAACCACATGAGAGCCAAGTGTATGACCAGCAGCAGCACTTTTATGGGATATTCTTTGGGTTCAAACAGAAGTGGGAACATCGAATAGCAGGACACTGCATTGCACAAAAACAGAAAAGGGAAGAAAAATGTATGTGCTCAAATCAGAGGAAGGCAAGTGATAGAAATCAACCCAAAAAAAAAAAAAGGAAAAAAACGAAGTTCATCAAAAATCTGGATTGTATTTGTTAAGTTTTTTTTTCGTTCTTTTTTCTTTTGTTTTTTGTTAATTGGGTTAGTACACACACCCCACTGTTAGCACACCCACCCCCTCTGTTAGTCACACTTCAATGTTAGCCACCTCCACTTTGGGAATTGATACCATGACCTCAGTGTTGAAGCAAGTCTATCTTCACTCAGTCTAGCCACCCCCACTTGTTAAGATAGTTTTGTGCGATGGTGTTGTCAAGAATGTTCATGAATGACAATGTTTTGTGTCTCTTCTAAAGCTTTCATGGTATGTATTATTTGCAATGAACCAGTCAAAATAGAAACAAAAGTTTCAGTGTTTTTGTCAATCTTCATTTGAAGTTTCCTCATAATATGTATATTCTATTAGAACTCAAAGATACCTTAGCTATTCATATAAGCATTTAAAGAACTCTCTCTCTGTAAACTATTTAAGATTCAACGTTATGAACTTTTTTAGATGTTTACTCGTGAAAAATAAACCTTTGAATCATTGACCTCTTCAACTACCTTGCATTTTGATTATGCATGTTCCTAAAATACCCTTGGGCCTTGTTTAGTTGCCACTTAAAAATAAATTCATCTCATTTTAGTCAACAGTCATTATGTATTAACTTAAGGTTCATCTCTATTACATAATTATTGTTAAATAAAATGAGATGAAATCATTTTTAGCTGGCAACCGAACAGGGGCTTTGTGTGTACTTAAGTTTTAAAAATATCTCTGTATCAAGATGCTTTAAATGAGTGGGAGGCAAGGAGCAGATTGCATACCTCCATGTCATTTTGAATACATGGCACATGCGAATGAGATTGACATGATCAACTTCGAATTTCCCGAAGTGAATGGGCCACGGCCCAAAAGGGATGATTCTAGTCCTTTATGTTTTTTTTTTTTTTTTTTTGGAAGGATGACAATATTATTAAAAAGGCGGCAAAGCCGCAAAGAATACAAAAAGAAAAGAAAAGAAAAACAGCCAAAGCCTCCAACTAAGGAAGGGGAGCCCAACCCGACACAGTAGACCCATCTACCCAAAAAGCAAACTAAGAGCAATACACCTTCCAATCAAAGACCAAAGATCTAGCAAAGCAAAAAACACCCACCATATTCCCAGAGGAATTCCTAAAGCATCTACCATTTCTCTCCTTCCAAATCGCCCACAACCCAGCTAGGAGAAACAATCTCCAATCTTTAGATACCTCCCTACGGGCCCCTCCATGCCATTGAATAAACAAGTCATCTATGTTACCCGGAAACACCCACTCCACTCTAAAATATTGAAGGATAAAAGCCCACACCTCCCTTGAGAAGCTACAATGCATGAATAAATGGGAAACCGATTCTTCATCTTTAAGGCAAAGCAGGCAAGCATTGACAATGACTAGCCCCCTCTTGCGCAGATTCTCAATAGTAAGCACCCTATCCCATCCCACAAGCCATGCAAAGGCCCCCACTTTAGACGGCGCCCCATAAGACCAAAGCTGAAAAGTATGCACCCTACTATCCACGTCACTAAGGCCCGAAGAAAGAAATGCATGGAAAGACCTCACGGTAAACATCCCGGATTTATTCCTGACCCAACGCACTGAGTCAACTCCATCTCCCAACAATACTCCTTCCAAAACAGAAAGAAGATCCACCAATTCTTGAAGCTCCACCTCATAGAGGGCTCTTCTGAATAAAGGATTCCACACCCCCCGACCAGCCATGACTGAAAAACAATTGGAAGCAGAGATATCTGGATCCACCGCTAGTCCTTTATGTGGTGGCATACAAATGAAGGCACAAAGACAATAGTCTGCAACAGCTGCCATTAAGACCTAGTTTATTTGAAAGTTAAAATAAGTAATTTTATACCTATATTTTCTAAGTTTTAAAATTATATATTAAAACTTCTAATACATATTTTTGTATTATTTTAATCAAAACATCTGCCATAGGAGTTGTACCGTTAAAGCAACCTATTAAAAAAAAATGCTTGTTCCCATTTACCTTTGAATCCAAGCTACCATGACTTATTTAAATTATTTCCATTACAGACTTGATGGGCGTTGCAGGCACTTCTCTCAACATGTAGAGACGGTTGGCGGGAATCTAGAAAAGATTTCAGAATGCAAATTTTCAAAAGCCCATTTTGAGATGCATGTTGAGATCAGTTGGGTGGCGGTTGAATTTCACATGCAATGGATGCTCGGTGGGGCCCACTGCAAATACCCGTGTGACATCCACTTCGTCCATTAGTTTTGGCCAGATTATTTTAGGGCACAGCCCCAAATATGAGGCGGATCGAAAACTCAAGTGAGCCACTCTACAGGAAACAATGCTAATGAAAATGCATACCGTTGGAACCTTTCTGGCGCCCACCGTGATGTCCCTATACCATCCAACAAAACAACCTGATGAAAAACTTCTATGGTCCAAAAGGTTTCAATGGTCGGCACTCAATCCTGTTGTTTCATGTGCTATGGTCCACTTGAGTTTTGGATCTTCCTTATGCTTTTGGGTTTCATCTCCTGACATGTGCCCGTAAAAACTTATGGACGGAGTGGATGTCACGCTGACATTGAGTTAGTTGTAGAATGAAAAAAAAAAAAAAAAAAAAATGACCCTCCTGGGATTAGGGTTGTCAATGGGTCGGGTAAGGGCCTTGTCCAAGCCCAGCCCACATTTTTCAATCAATACCCAAACCTAGACCCGGCCTTTGATGGGCCAAAATAGTTCAGCCCAAGCCCGACCCCAATTCTGACTGCAGGACCCAACCCGAGCTTAGTGGCTCTCTTTGGGGAACAAATTAACATTGATGTGGATAGAGGCCCATCTACAGATTGTTGCAACCAAAAATTCAAACTTCACAAAAAAGGCTAGGAAGCCGAGGGTACATTTCACCTTTGTCACAACATAAATTTTTTTTTTTTTTTTTGGTACCAAGTCACAATATAATTTCAGCCCTAAGATCTGACTTCCCTTTTTTTACACTTGTACCCTACAATGGTGTCCTTATATGCCAGATTTGCTGCAATCAGATCTGTCATCCTCCTCCTGTCTTTTGGGATTAGAGAAGAGTAATCTGCAGCTACCTTCCCTCATTTATGTGAGAATTATGCTTACCTCCCCTCTGTTAGAAAGGTGGAGTCTGTATGAAATAACAAAAATACCCTCATCAGAAGAGCTTGTTTCACCTGCATGTGGGGCCTACCCTTGTGCATAAATGGCATCCGACCTGCCCAACAAGGTTGCTTCAATATAAACATAAGAAGCACAAAAAATTAAGCAAATCCAAGCATCAAGTGAGTCACGCCATGGGAAACCATGGACAACCACCCAAAAAACATCTAAATTTACATGGTGGGCCACCTGTTGATTGTATCAGCTTGATTTGGGGGTGTCATTTTCATGGTAGAGTGACCACGCGCACTATGGTTGGGCCACACATCTACTCGTTGCATGTGAGATATTGGTAAAACTGCCAATTGCTCAAAAGACAAGGGTGCAATGAATCTTTGAAAAGCAGGGAGGTGTCTATAATAATCCAAAACAGGGTGGAGGCATGTATAATTGTAATACAACTAACGGGAAGTAATTACATTAATCCAAAAAATAAAAGGGAAAAAGAAGAGGAGATAAGGGGCCACCCCATGGTCCTTACCCTTCGCGTCAGAAAAGTGACAAAGATGCCCATTGATTTGGCTCCTTATTTGCAAGATGGTCCGCCCGACACCATCTATCTCAGCATTAATCCTCACTGGGCTAGCATATAAAGCAACACCGTCATTCTCTATAACAATCAGGATTTGGTTAAGGAGATCTAATTATCCACATGAGCTGAAAAATCCAAGAGTACATCATCCCCAATGCACAGTATATGGACACCAACATAAGGGGCAGAAATGGGAGCTTGTCGGAGAAAATGTAGGGGTGTAAAAATTGACCCCAAATCTCGACACCCACCATGCCCAAAAGATAAATTGCCCCAATGCATCCGATCAACCTGTTTCCATTCTTCTCCACAGAGCCTTTTGATTTTACTCTTTTGCTTCCTTCGGTCACTGCACCATCCCCGAATTGCATGGAGAAACCTAACCACATGAGAGCCAAGTGTATGACCAGCAGCAGCACTTTTATGGGATATTCTTTGGGTTCAAACAGAAGTGGGAACATCGAATAGCAGGACACTGCATCACACAAAAACAGAAAAGGGAAGAAAAATGTAAGTGCTCAAATCAGAGGAAGGCAAGTGATAGAAATCAACAAAAATGAAAGGAAAAAAACGAAGTTCATCAAAAATCTGGATTGTATTTGTTAAGTTTTTTTTTTTTTTTTTAATTGGGTTAGTACACACACCCCACTGTTAGTACACCCACCCACCCTGTTAGTCACACTTCAATGTTAACCACCCCCACTTTGGGAATCGATACCATGACCTCAGTGTTGAAACGAGGCTATCTTCACTCAGTCTAGCCACCCCCACTTGTTAAGATAGTTTTGTGCGATGGTGTTGTCAAGAATGTTCATGAATGACAATGTTTTGTCTCTTCTAAAGCTTTCATGGTATGTATTATTTGCAATGAACCAGTCAAAATAGAAACAAAAGTTTCAGTGTTTTTTGTCAATCTTCATTTGGAGTTTCCTCATAATAAGTATATTCTATTACAACTCAAAGATATCTTAGCTATACATATAAGCATTTAAATAACTTTCTCTTTCTGTAAACTATTTAAGATTCATTGTTATGAACATTTTTAGATGTTTACTCGTGAAAAATAAACCTTTGAATCATTGACCTCTTCAACTACCTTGCATTTTGATTATGCATGTTCCTAAAATACCCTTGGGCCTTGTTTAGTTGCCACTTAAAAATGAATTCATCTCATTTTAGTCAACAGTCATTATGAATTAACTTAAGGTTCATCTCTATTACATAATTATTGTTAACTAAAATGAGATGAAATCATTTTTAGCTGGCAACCAAACAGGGGCTTTGTGTGTACTTAGGTTTTAAAAATATCTCTGTATCAGGATGCTTTAAATGAGTGGGAGGCAAGGAGCAGATTGCATACCTCCATGTCATTTTGAATACATGGCGCATGCGAATGAGATCGACATGATCAACTTCAAATTTCCAGTAGTGAATGGGCCATGGCCCAAAAGGGATGATTCTAGTCCTTTATGTTTTTTTTTTTTTTTTTTTTGTTTGAAGGATGACAATATTATTAAGAAGGCGGCAAAGCCGCAAAGAATACAAAAGAAAAGAAAAGAAAAACAGCCAAAGGCTCCAACCAAGGAAGGGGAGCCCAACCCGACATCCTAGACCCATCTACCCAAAAAGCAAACTAAGAGCAATACACCTTCCAATCAAAGACTAAAGACCGGGCAAAGCAGAAAACACCCACCGTATTCCCATAGGAATTCCTAAAGCATCTACCATTTCTCTCCTTCCAAATCGCCCACAACCCAGCTAGGAGAAATAGTCTCCAATCTTTAGATACCTCCCTACGGCCCCCCTCCATGCCATTGAATAAACAAGTCATCTATGTTACCCGGAAACACCCACTCCACTCCAAAATATTGAAGGATAAAAGCCCACACCTCCCTTGAGAAGCTACAATGCATGAATAAATGGGAAACCGATTCTTCATCTTTAAGGCAAAGCAGGCAAGCATTGACAATGACTAGCCCCCTCTTGCGCAGATTCTCAATAGTAAGCACCCTATTCCATCCCACAAGCCATGCAAAGGCCCCCACTTTAGACGGCGCCCCATAAGACCAAAGCTGAAAAGTATGCACCTTAGTATCCACGTCATTAAGGCCCGAAGAAAGAAAAGCATGGAAAGACCTCACTGTAAACATCCCGGATTTATTCCTGACCTAACGCACTGAGTCAACTCCATCCCCCAACAATACTCCTTCCAAAATAGAAAGAAGATCCACCAATTCTTGAAGCTCCACCTCATAGAGGGCTCTTCTGAATAAAGGATTCCACACCCCCCGACCAGCCATGATTGAAAAACAATTCGAAGCAGAGATATCTGGATCCACAGCTAGTCCTTTATGTGGTGGCATACAAATGAAGGCAAAAAGACAATAGTCTGCAACAGCTGCCATTAAGACCCAGTTTATTTGATGATTAAGATAGTCCAATCAAAGCAAAATTTGGTCAGGGGCCAATCGACAGCTGAGCCTACACGATGCCTGATTAGGGTGTTTTTGCACACATATGCCACGTGTGTGGTATCCAATCTGAAGGAGTGAAAATGCCACGCCTCCAAAGGCAGGTAATTCGCCCATTGCATGTAACATGTCCATGGTGGTATAAGGAAAACGTCCGCCAATTTATTTGCCTAATTTTGGTATAAACTTCTAAGTATACCAGATGTTTCTAATCATATTATACCGACATCCCAAAATTAATTTATCCAACAGGATATTTCATGCTACCTAAAATCCTAAAATGCAGTGTGAAATGAATTTGTTGAATCATACCTTTCAAAATAATAATAATAATACTAGTAGTAGTAATAAATAAAAAAATTGTTCAATCATAAATCCTAAGACACTATTTTCCAAATCACCAACTCAGAAAATTCCTATAATTTTGAACCTCTGCAATTTTACTATATTAAAGTGATTTCTTGTGACACGTGCTTGTCATTTTCCACTAGATATGTAACAGTGCATTTAGTTGCACCAAATATCATAAAAATTTCATGATTAATCAGTCTGATCTGGCGCAAAATTTCATGATATTTGGTGCAACCAGACACACCCTAAATGAGTATTATATGGAAATAGTAGAATCAAATATTTTTAGCAATTTTAAGTTTCTTTTTATAAGCAACTGATTCTACCTTTCTTTCTTTATCTTTGTCATGCAATGCAAAAGCAATAGAGCATGTCTTACAATGTACCTTTCTAAGAATTTTGAGATTTTCTCCAAGCGCCCTAAGCAGTTTGGACTCCCTAGTTCCAGTGTCTGAGCAACAGACGTTTTGGGGTTCTTATATGAATTTCAGAAATTGGCAACAGGAGTTCAGATTTTTCAAGAAAACATCCAAACCATAGAAAGCACATGCACATGACCATACACCAACAAGTAATCCCAGAGCTTGCACAACGAAACCTTTTTTCTTAAAATTGAAACCTCCCCATCTAGCAATAATATGCACATAATGAAACTTCCCAAAGCCAGTTCTCAAGATCAGGTATGTTGGTCTGTTCATTGAAAACAGATCACATGATGAAACTTCCCAAAATCAAAAGAAACTTTGTCTGCACCAAAGAGATCAGGAGCATCAAATCATATCAAAGGTTGTCATAAATTATCGATAGAAAATAAATGAAAGGCTGTCATCATACTCAACATCTTCGCATGTTTGATGGCTTGTAGCTGTGTTGCTACCAGCTTCCACAAGAAATTTCACACAAAACTAAAAGTCCAAGTAGTTAGAAGTGTGTACCTGTCGATAACAAGAAATAGTGTCTTGCATCTTCCACACTATAAGTTGCAACAATTCCAAGAGGGATCACAAAATGAAGTGATGCTTTCTCATGAACGTGCCATCCAAAGAGAAAGCCACAGGTGTACGCATATGCTACCCATCTCGTGATATGCTTTGGCTGAGGCGCTCTCCATGCCTTTATAAGACATGGAGACATCGCGAGTATGACTAACAAGAAGGTCGCCAGAGGGGTGACCTGTCATTCAACAGAAGTCCAAATATCATCACTCAGTGCTGATATGTGTTGTGTGGAAGAAATCAAAAAAGCTTACCTGTGGAAGTACAGAGAAAGGTGAGGAATCCCCAACTAGCCCTCCAGTGAATGAAGCGGCAGGTGCCTTAATATCAAAACCTAGCTTTCTGAACAAGAAAGCCATCACTTTATCAAAAATTATGTAAA
Source organism: Liriodendron chinense (assembly GCA_003013855.2). Lineage (NCBI taxonomy): Eukaryota > Viridiplantae > Streptophyta > Magnoliopsida > Magnoliales > Magnoliaceae > Liriodendron > Liriodendron chinense. Next base: position 49,297 of record PVNU02001363.1, on the reverse strand, counting down.
ATACCCAGACATTAGGAGCCCAATATGCGTGGCATAACCCCCTTCCAAATGGAAACATACGGCGGAGAACTTGTTGTATCTGACGCACACAAAAAAATGCAACATTACAAACATGATGAAGTAGAGGTTAGCATGACAACATCCATGCACATAATGCAGATGTGGCGTCTTTGAGAACATCGAGGTGAATGCATTGGATAGAGAAGTAACTTAGCAGCAAAAGTATACAGATTCAATCCATGAAAATGAAGAATTCAACCAACATAATAAGCAACAAAAAAATGCCAAAATAGGAATTAAGTGCAAAAGACTAACATCTGAACTTTGAAGCTGGCATAAAAGTTCTAAAAGGATTGATGTACTAAGAAAAGGATATTCCACCTCATTAATCAAACCAATAACTAAATTGAGGGTACTTGTCTTTTAATTTCACCAAGTAGAAGATTAGTGTTAGAAAAAAAATAAACTATGAACATACAACTTTGGTTTCAGATGAAACAAATAGGAAAATTTTATAGGATAGGACTAGTCATGCTTTATGGAATCGAATGTTGGGCAGTCAAGAAGAACATGTTCGTATGATTAATGTGGTGGAAATAAGGATGTTGAAATGGATGGGTGGCAACACAAGGACAAAATGAGGAATAAATGCATTCAAGGGAACTTAGGAGTAACACCAATAGGTAATAAAACAAGGAAACGTAGACTTAGATGGTTTGGCCATGTGCATGGAGACCAAGAACTACACCGATTAGGAGTTAGTTCAAGTTGAAGGCTCTAAAATGGCAACGGGAAGGCCCAAAAGGGCATGAATAGAGGTACTAAGAAAGGATTTGATGACCTATGTTTTAATTGAGGATACGATCCATGATAAAGTGAAATGGAGCAGCGGTGCGGACAACAACTACAAAAGAAGTCATCATGCAGTTTCCCTGCCCGAAGAAAAATATGAGCATATATGCAAAGTCAGAAAGAGAATAAGACGCTAGATTCCGAAAGAGAACTCTGCTGAAGAAAGATTTTCCTTGGAGGCTACAATTGCTGGATAGCTATTAAGAGCATCGAGATATCCATTGAACGTCAACCTCAGTGCAGCTATTCCTTAGCTCTTTTGAGATGGATCACTAGGCCTCCCTCAGATTTCTTGAGGAGCCACATTAACAATTAATTTTAATTTGCACCATCATCATTAGCAGTAGCAGAAGAAGAAGAAGAAGGAGAAAGAAAGAAAGGTTCATGGCACACCTGCCAAATTGGATTGAGATGATCTTCAATCATGATACGAAATAAAAGACGACAAACTATTAGCAAATGACTAATCTGCCACAACAATCATGGGTGAAGAATTTTCCTCCTAATGAAATAAAAGAAAGTTGACGCTGTTTCAAAAAGAAGATAAAGATTAAAAAAAAAAAAAAAGATACAAAAAAAGAAAAAGAAAGAAAGAAAGTTGAGGTTGACATAGCAGAGTCATTTGTGATCTGCAATTGGAAATCTACGGATGGTTATGGTCTCACTGAAGTTATGGCCCTTGATAGAGTGGAATGGCATAACAGGATTCATGTAGGCAACCCAATTAGTTGGGATAAGGCTTAGATGATGAATTGCTCGATCAGAAGTTATTAAGTCTATGTTGCATGGATATGGATATCACTATTAGAATCAAATATCAATATGGAGTGTGCGATTTGCCAAACCCTAAGAAATTGGATTCCTGGAATCGAACACACACACAACGAAGCAACTCCTGGTAGCGATTGCATTTGCGCCAGATAAAGGAGGTTTGATGTCAGATGGGCAAGTGGTCATCAAACTTATGTCAATCAAATGAGAACAGGTGAATGCATATATGATACAAGGCTATGATGATGATGACGACAGTGACAACAATGCATACCAATGGAGGTGATGGACAATGAGATGGTAAAGTGATAAGGGATCTCTAAAGACCTCGATTTGATAAATTCAAATCAAATATAAAGTTCACAGAATAACCATTAGTTGAAAAATAATACTTCGCCTCCAAATTCCCAAAGCACTGTATGGAAAGCAAACTTCTACAATCAAATTGGAGGGAAGTTTAGCATTCCTTTGTTTAGTGATTTCTCATATGGTAGAAGGGATGCTTAAGCGGTTTAACAACAGCAAAAAGACATCCACACCCGTGAGAAGTTGGAGAGTAGGGTGAAAAGTGATGGACATGCATGCTCTGGAGCCCTCTTCATAGAGGATATGGTTTGAAGGTTGGCAAATTAGAAAGGGTGGGAAATTGACATTAAATAGTGACTTCTTGATAGGAATTGCCATGGGAACAATAACACTTTTCGTGCATGCTTGAATCCAATAATCAAACCATCTAAGAAAGTTCCAAAACTCTAAGATGTTCAATATGGACATTATGGAGAATTGGAGATCCCACACTTAAAATTGCACAACTGGGGGCTATTCAGATTGGGAGCATTTGCGCTTCTAGGCATCCAGATCTCCACTTCCCCTTGATTCCAACGTTTGGGTGCGCCAAGGAAATCAAAATAGCCAGATATTGCAGTGCCTCGTGTTCCCCTAAATTTGATAAACATGTGAAACTGACATGCCCCCAAAAATATGATTTTCACCTGATTCCCGCCATGAATGCCAACTATCATCTAAAGTGATTTCATGTGAGGGATGGGGAATCAAAGTTGGGAGCATCAAACAAGTAATGGTTAGAATCATTTGACTCCAAAGTGATTTTATGAGAGGGATGGGCATCAAAGGTTGGACCCACATGATGGATATTGTAGATCAATGTATTTAAATTTAAAGAAACGATATCCATGAATTTAAATTCATTCGATGATTATAATCAACCATGTAATAGTCGATTACATTGCACCTGTGGGAGTTTTGTGCTCTCATTGTTGGTCCCCGGCCCAGATAAAGGAGGAGGGTTGTGTCACGTTAGTATCTGGCGTCAAACTTATGCTATAACTTCCAACATGAATCCAAACAATATGACATTCCATAATCATGCAAGACGAAGTTATGGCCATTGATAGAGTGGAATGGCAGAAAAGGATTCACGTGGCCAACCCCAATTAGTTGGTATAAGGCTTAGCTGAAGATGATGAATTTCATGGAAAAGATTCCAAAGTTTTGTGCATCCAAATGACCATTTATAAGCCAACCAAACTCGAGCATTAAAAGTTTTGGGAATCGCATTCATTGACCCGCATTGATTGGGATAAGGCTTAGATGATGATGATGATGATTCGCCTACTCCAGAATGTTATCCAAATACAGTAATGATAATTCCCCAGCAATGACAATCCTCGAGTATTTCAATTCCCAGTCATTCAAAATATCTAGACCATCCATATGCCCCCAATCCAAACAAACCCTTGCTGAAAGACAAAGGAACAACGCATAGGAATCATGAGAAGCAATAGAAACAAAAAACTGAAAATAAATGCATTGTCACATTACCATGCACTAGTCGTACGTGTAAATATAAAACTAAACAGATAAAAAACACCTCATCGAACACCGAGATGTTGTCCATGTCCCTGCATTATCATCTGCTTTGATTTGAGAGATTTGTCAAATAATTTAATCTTGTGATATTAACTCTAGTTTTCAAAAAAGCATGATGGATCTAAAAACAGCACTCGAATAAATTGCATATCAATGATTGCAAAAATTATAACATTGACTTTGGAAGAACCTACAAATCATAGAAACTGTAGGCAGAAGCAAAAACACCACAAATTAATGAGTGAATCAAGCTGACTCCTTCCACTCAAAACAACTGTATTCATGTGTTCAGCAAAGACCCATTAATGAAATTTAACAGAGACAAACCATCCATAGGCAGAAGCATTTCAAAGGCTATCGTGAATGTTATCTAGAATAATTAGATTGTAGCATGTGTGGAAAGCAACAAAATCACTGAGAAAAGAAAAGAAAACCAAAATCTCACCTGCCCGTAATACAAAAATGGCCCGAACGCCACTGCAAACACCACCCCCACTGCAGCTCCCATCGCCAAAAACCTCCCAGCGGCCCTCCCAATCCCGCCTCTACAATAATGCCTCAGCAGATAAACAAAGTACACTGGCGCCGCCACCGCAAACAGATGCTTCAAGCAAAGCACGGCAGCAAAAACAAACCCGCCCGCCAAATCCCTCCCTTCCTCCAACAATGCCAGCGAAATCAAAAGCACCCCAATCAAGAACCCGTTATACTGGAAATGGATATGATCAACAATAAGCAATGCAGGCGAGAAGACAACCAGAACAAAAACCATTCGCCGCCTCACCATCTCGAGCCTCCTCGCGATCCGATAGGCACCGTAGAAAAGACCCAAATCAGCAATTATGACGGTGAGGCGCTGGAAGCAGATGACGGAGTTGGCGGTGTAGTCGAGGCCTAGGTGGAGGTGGGTGATTGTGGGGTCGACGAGGGAGGCGAAGTAGGAGAGGAAGAGCTCGAAGTAGGCGAAGAAAGGGGGGTAGTCAAGAGTCCAGGGGCTGGTGTCGTCGACATACCATTGGGAGAGAGGGAGTGAGGATGTGACGGCGAGCCAATTGCGGTGGACTTCGAAGTCGGTGCTGCGGTAGGATGGGATGAGGAGGAGCTTTAAGCAAGTAGCGATGCCAGCGTACCACGACAGCTCTTCCATTGCTGAGAGAGGAGGATGAGAGGATTGCTCTTCTTGCATTACCGAGAGAAGAGTGGTTGATTGCTTGCTGCTGCCGCTGTTTCTTCTTCTTCTTCTTGATGGGTTTTCTTCTTCCATGGGAGGGTCTGACGCGTTGATCTTGATGGGTCTTCAATTGCCGGCCGATGCTTTGATCTTGATGGGTCTTCGATTGCAGGTCAGGTCTGGTGTGACCTGCTCTTGGAATGGGGCTGTGCGCTTCTTCAGATGGGAGGCATTAGTCATGGACCAGCATTTCGGGTGGCCGGGCCTGGACCTATTATCTTAGCCCATGGGCCCATCTTGGATCTGACATGTATGGACCCACCGGGCCTGGACCTATTATCTTCGCCCATGGGCCCATCTTGGATCTGACATGTATGGACCCAGGCCGGGCCGGGGATCTATACTACATGTACAATTGATGTATGTGTTTATTAATGATCCTGCTTTCCTAGGAATCAGAGTTTTTCCATGGCACACCTATGTAATATAATGTTATTCACAAATCAAGCATATACTCCACTCAATTATTCACCATATGGATTGACTTAAATTAAATAAATCAACATATTGTTCACCATTGGTTCTACAAACTATCGAAATATCAAGTCTTTTATATTATTATCTACACTGCGGATTTCATAATCTTATATTCCTAATACATGTGTATCATAGGGTATACAACTAGAATAATAGGTCAATCCGTGTTATTTGTCATTTGACCTCTTGCAACCTGGCTTTTAAACACTGGACTCAGACTTCAAGTTGCGAGCTAGTTGTGAAGCCAATTTTAGCATCTCAAGCCTTAGCTCTTCAGGGCTGGATCGCCTAATCTAGGCAAGGTACTCACCTTAATGCTAACCCTACCCCCTATAGATTTTTAGCTAAGCTTAGGATCAAGTCATTTATCTCAACCTAGCTCAATCTCTTCATATGTGTATGTGCTTTATCTTATAAAATAATTGGTACCATAGAGAACATGAATGGCCTAAAACAAGTCGTATATGGGATCACAAATCTTTTATCCTTATATAGCTCAATAAAAAAACATAAACGTGCGGCTTTTAAATGTGAGAGCCATGGTAAAAAATAATGAATCTTTGCTTCTTCTTCTTTTTATTGTGAGCCCTGCCTTTGACATGAACATGAGATACGTTTGAGCCATCTTTGATACACAGGCGGCTATGCTCTTCCAATCATAGCAGGCGCAGCCCTTTGCTCTTTCGCTTTCTTGTATAGTCTCAGACGAATGCAAGAGAGAGAAAATCCTCATCTAGGCGAGCAGAAACCCGCGCAGGACGAGTCACCATGCTTCGACAAGCTCCTCGCCTGTTGTTGGGTCGAGCCATGATTGCTCGCGGCCGATGGCGAGCAATGTCAGATGTACCGGTTGCAGCTACAGAAGACGCAGCGTTCGTGGAGACATGGAAGAAGATGATGCCGAACATGGACCCACCCAAAACCCCCCTCTCCTTCATGCAGCCTCGGCCCCAGACCCCTTCTTCCATCCCTTCCAAGATCACCGTCAATTTCGTCCTCCCCTACCAATCAGAGCTCTCCTCCAAAGAGGTGGGCCACCCCACTCTCTCTCTCTCTCTCTCTCTCTCTCTCTCTCTCTCTCTCTCTCTCTCTCTCTCTCTCTCTCTCTCTGCTTTCTTTTTTTTCCGTTAACAATTCAATGATTTGGAGAAGTTTCGGCATTTGGGTTTTCACCACAAGCGATAATTTTGGTGTTATACAGTAATTCTCTTCGTAATTAGAAACAATGATCGCATTTGCATATGTGGAATATCCGGTCCGTACAAAGGATGGGCCCCACCATGATTATGGCCGAGTATGACAATCAGGTCAATCCACTTGTAGAGTGGGGCACAACTTCAAAATCACATGATAGCCAATGGCACAACTCAGTTTGCTGGTATGGCCCACCCATCGAGTAGATTGGCATGATTTTCATACCTGGTGATTATCGTGGTGTGGCGCACCTTTTCATTGATCATATGTTCTAACATTTGTGATGTTGGAGGGAAAGAAATGGCTGTATGCTGCATGTGATAATTTCTGATTTTGTAATGCATTGTTTGCTGCAACTGGATCAACTGGGTGCAGCTTATGCTATGGAACAGATTGGCCATCCCAATTTCCATTGCGCAGCCCCTTGAAATCCCACTCAAGCTAAGGCTACTGCTAGCTGTAGTGATGGTTACCGAAGTTTTAAAAATCGGACCAGATTTGACCTGAGCAGGACACCATAGAGGGATGGGTCACAATAAAACCAGCTCAATTGAGTAGACAACTGTTTTGTTAAGGAAAAAAAAAAAGTAATTGTAAGTATCGATGCTCAACCCAGCCTTTGACTCAAAAGTCAAATGCTTTAACTACTATACTAACATTAAATTAATTGGTAATTTCTCCTGTTTTTTTAATGTTTAGATTAATTAGATTGCTGGACCGAAACGAGTCGGAGGGGATCTGACCGGTTGTCTGAACTGCCCACTAAAATGGGCCATGGTCCAGTCTGGGTTTTAAAACATTGATGATTGCTAATGCAATTGCATGATTAATGAATGTTATTGCTAATGCTAATGATTTCCTGATTAATTAGCTGGATTGGACCCTTCAAGGGGAAAGGAATGGCAGATGGCAGATTAGATCAGCTTCTAGATGATAGTTCTGAGCTGGAATGTTTGAGGGCTCGGAGAGCAGCTGAAGAGAGGGCAGATTAGTGTAGGGTGCTGCAGATCGAAAGCTTAGGTCATTTCGCTTCAGGAGACCTAGCTAGCTAGCTGTGATAGAAAGATGTTGGATTTGGTTTAGGTTTGCAAAACTGAGTGGGTGGCTGTTAATGTGGCGGGGAATGCCGGAGGAATTGTGGTGCCCTAAGATTCAAAGTATTGGATAAAGGAGGAATGGTGGGGAGGCATTTATCCTGCATTAGTAGTTCTAAAGGATGCGTCAGTGAACTTCAGATGGTTGTTTATGGCTGTTTATGGTCTGAATGAGGCAGCAAAGAGACAAGAGTTTTAGGCTGAATCTAGTGGAGGCAAAACCACACATAGTATGAGAGGCTTCTCGGAGTGGGTAATCTCTCACCAAATAATTGACCTTTCCAATGGGGTGGTTAAATATACATGGTCGGATGAGCAGGAGAATCCTATCATGTTCAAGAGCAAGAGGTTTTTTGTTTCGCCAGGTTGGGTGGAAAAATACCCATTGGTGTCTTATAGGGGACTGCCGAAGCCGGTGTCTAATCACTGCCTTATTTTGCTTGAGGTGGAGGATGAGAATTGGGGGCCAAGGCCATTTAGATTTGAGCTATCTTGGTGGAAGGTGAAAGGCTTTCTAGGGCCAGTGAGAGAGTGGTGGTCTTTTGAGGTGGAGGGCTTTGCAAGCTTCAGGCTACGCGAAAAATTGAGGATATTGAGTAGTAAAATTAATTATTGGAAAAAGGTCTTGGGGAACCAGGAGACCGAACTAAGCCATTTTTTAGGGCATCTAGGAGATTAACATAGAGGATGGGATGGAATTATCAAAGGATGATAAAGTATTAAGGTTGAAGCTAATCCAAGATTATTCAAACCAGCAAAGGGAGGAAGAAATCAAGTGGCGTCAACAATCGAGGGTGATTTGGCTCAAGGAGAGGGACAAATACACGAAATTCTTTCAGAATATCGCAAGTGATCAGGCTAGAAGCAACAGGATTAACGGTGTGGTAGTGTATGGGAGAAGAATAAGAAGGAGAGATCAAGGCAGTAGTGCAATTCTATGAAAGATTGCTAAGTGGGGAAGGATGGATTAAGCTGAGGCTGGACAACTTGGAATTCAATGGCCTATCAAATAATGAAGCTGAAGTCTTGGAGAAACCTTTCACTGAGGAATAAGTTAAAACAACTGTGGACTTATTAGGCAGGGATAAGGCGGAGGGGCCAGATGACTTTCCGTTAGCTTTTTTTCAGGTGTTTTGGGACACAGTAAGAGACGACATCGTGGGATTCATGATAGATTTTTTTAAAAGGGGTCGGTTGTCAGCTGACATAGGGGCATCATTCATTGCGATTATCCCAAAGGTAACTAGCTTAGAAAGCATAAAGGATTATGGGTCAATAAGTCAGATAGAGGGGCCCTATAAGATACTCGGAAAAACTTCAGCCACCAGATTTAAGGCAGTGCTGGGTAGTGTCATTTTTAAAAGCTAATGTGCATTTGTTGCAAGGAGACAGATTCTGAATTGCGCACTCATTGCCCACAAATGCATCAATTTTTGCTATTAGGAAGCTGCAAAAGGCAGTGTGCAAGTTAAATCTTGAAAAGGCTTTACGACCACATTGATGGGGCTTTTTTGGACTATATGCTAGGTCACTTGAGATGCGACGAGAAATAGAGAGGGTGAATGAGAAAGTGTATTCAGTTGGCTAGATTTTTTGTTCTAGTCAAAGGATCGCCCAAAGGATTCTTCAAAAGCTCCAAAGGCATTTGGGAGGGAGATCCCTTTCCCCCCTTCCTATTTGTGGTAGTGGCGGAAGCTTTGGATAGAATGCTTCAAAAATGGCAAGAAATGGGTCTTATTTGTAGCTTTAGGGTTGACAAGCAATTCCCCAATTTCTCACCTTCAATTCGTAGACGACACTATTTTTGGTGTAGTGAAGCAAGATATGGTGGATAAGCTTAGGACAATGGTTAAGTGCTTTGAAGTGGTATCAGGTTTGAGAGTGAATATCAGTAAGAGTGAGATGTTGAGCATTTGGATGGTGACTGAAAAGGTGTAAGGCGGGGTCTTTTTCCTCCACGTATTTGGGTCTCCTCTTTGCATAAGAAAACCTGCAAAGCATCTATGGGATATGGTTGTGGAAAGATTTGAAAGGAAATTATCAAGTTGGAAAAACAGATATCTATCAGTCGGTGGTAGCCTAACACTTATTAAAGCAGCCCTTTCAGATATGCCTCTCTATTTTATGTCCATTTTCAAGTGCCCCAAGTCAGTTCTGGTTTGATTGGAAAGGATTAGAAGAAATTTTCTATAGCGAGGATCGGAAGAAAAGAATAAATTCCACCCAATAGAGTGGGAAAATGTTTGCAAACCCTACAATGAGGGGGGGGAGCTAATATCAAGGATTTGGAGAAGGCGAACTTGGCATTGTTGGGCAAATGGTGGTGGAGGTTTTGGTATGAAGGAAGAAATTCTGTGAAGAGAGACGATAGCAGCGAGATATGGGTGTGAGGAAGGGGATGGTCGACCAAGGATTCATCCTTATATAGAGCACCAACAATATGGAAAGGGGTTTCAAGTGTGAAAGCCAAGTTCGAGGAGGGGATCGGGTTTTCCCTAGGAGATTGGGAGAAGATCAGATTTTGAAAAGATGTGTGGGTACGGGAAACTCCCCACCAGAGTGCATTTCCAAGACTGGCTCATCTAGTGGCAGATATTGACATTTTGGTTTCGAAGTGCTATTCAGTTAGTGGTAGTGCATTTGCATTTGCATGTCTGCCTCCTTGCTGAAGGAATTACCTGTCGAGAATATTCAAAACCTTATCATGCTTTTAAACATCATCCAGTTTTATGCTTCATCTGAGGGGGAGAGACTGAATGGTGTCGCACAAGGATAAGTCCGGAAACTTCTCTATTCGCTCCTTCTATAAGATGTTGTGCTCTCCAAAAGAGGATGGCAGTCCTGTCCAAACCTCTTTCCTATGGAACTAAAGGGCTCCTCCAAAAGTGGCAGCTTTTGCATGGTTAGTAGGGAGGACGCAAGTGCTGACCATCAACTACCTCTAAAAAAAGAGCAATGTCCATTCCTAATATCAGTGTTATGTGCATGGGGGACACAAAATTGGTGGATCATTTGTTTATTCATTGTCCATTTGCTCAAGCGAATTAGTCCATTTTTTCAAATCTGTTGGCATGTTGTGGGTATTGCTGGGTTCTACGGAGGTGTTGTTTTCATCTTGGCATGGGGTGAGCCTTGGGAAGCAAGAAAGGGCAGCATGGAGGTTATTGTTGTTGGCCAGCCTATGAACCCTTTGAGAGGAAAGGAATGGGAGATGCTTCAACAATCTGACTACCTCAGCGTCTCAAGTGGTTCATAAGGCAAAGTTTTGTTTGGCAGTTTAAATTTCATGTATAATGCTTTAAAAGATTGTAATTGTTCTTTCTTTGAGTGGGTTGTAAGCTTTTGTGCCATCTCGGAGCAGTAACGGCTATTATGGCTCGTATCGTAACAGTAACCATGGTGACCGTTGTGTTCACCGTTATGCCTTTTCATGGAGTTCTAACATGACAAGAAGGCTAAATGCCTCAAGGGTAGGTATGTAAGGAACCATTGTCTAGAATTTGAAAATGAAAAGATGATGCAGGGGCATGTGATGATCTAACCCTAGATGCATGTATATCAAGTTGGAAGATATTCAAATAATAAAATTACGAAACTGACTACTTTCAATCAGAGGAAACTAACAAATCTCAACACGAAGATGGAATCCGTCCGTCCGGATCATGCCCCTTTGCATAAAACCATGTAAAATCGTAAAACAGGGAGGATCTAGGGATATGAGGATATCCCAGATCTAGCATAGACCAGTCCACAGTCAAGTTTGGATCCGGTTATCGTGGCTAGGCATCCCTCTTTTCGATCGTACCAAAAAAGGGGGGGGGGGGGGGGGGGGGGGTTTCAGAAAAGGACGAGGGATGTCGAAAAACAATGGGTTATCATGAAGTACGAATTAGGAATCAAAAGAAGCTTACCTTTCCTCGCACCTTGAAGAAAGAGAGAAGAGAAAACGGAAACTCCGGAGTGGAATCTTCAACACCCGAGGGCCAATCCTGAAACCCTAATCTCTCAACAAAGAGGAAGAAACTCACGAATTTTCTATTCATTCAATAATTTCGAAATAGGGTTCTCACAGTATATATAAGCTACGAAAATAAAAAAAGTGCACTAAAGTGCCTGAAAACCAAAGAAATAACATAAAAACGTCTAAAGTAAATAACGACACTAAAGCGCCTAGAAACAAGGAAATAAATAGAAAAGCGCCTAAATGTAAATCCGCTCCATGGTCCAGCGGTCATGATGCTCCTGCGCGATCCTGCATCTCGCGTACTCGTAACGCGTCAGAAAATGGGCCCAATGGGCCCGGCGTCCATCCACATCAACTCGTCTGCTCCAACACTCGATCTGCGACGGCGCCTCCTCTGGTACACTCTAAAGGGTGCACCACTGATGTCCGCATCAAAAGAGGGATAAATGCCTTGTGGATAGAGGCATATAGGTGCCTTTTTCTAGAGTTTCAATATGAAAATTGGGCTAACGCTTTGAGGATCTGCATTTATGTGCCTTTTTCTAAGGTTTTAACCTGGAAAGGGACAAATGCCTTAACAATATGCATTTAAGTGCCATTATCTTAAACTTTAACATGAAAGAAGGCTACCTATCTCAAGTAAAGGCGTCTAAATGCTTGTCCTTAGAATTTTTTTTGAACGATGATGCAATGCTATTAAAGGGCCAAAGGCCAAAAAATGATGCAATACCGTTAAAGGGACAAAAGCCTAAAGATGATGCAATACTGTTAAAGGGCCAGAGGCCAAAGATAGAAAAAGGAAGAAAAAAATTACTAACCCCACCCAAACAACCTCGTCCCAACCAACTCAGGGCAACTAAGCTGACAGAAACAAAAGGGCACTATTAAGAACTATACATCCACAGCTACTTTGATTCTACAAAGCTCAATTATTCCTTTCTAACCAGATCAACCACACAGCAGGCAACAAGGCAAGCCTTCATCTACAAATGCCAAAAGAATACATGGAAAGAGGGTTACATCCCTTAAGGATAGGTCTAAGGTATTTAGGTGCCTTTACGGCTTAACCTAAAGTTTCAATTTAAAAATCAGGCTAAATACCTTTAGAATAGGCATGTAGGTGCATTGTCTTATACCCCCCTTTGTTTTAACATGAAAAGAGCGATAAATGCCTTTTAGGACAGGCATTTAGGTGCCTTTATCAAGAACATGCACATCTCAAGGATAGGCATTTATACACTTGAGCTTCAATTTGAAATGGCTAAATGCCTTTAAGATGGGCATTTTGGGCCTTTTCCTAGAGTTTTAACATGAAAAAGAGTGCTAGACAATAGTGTTGCATTCAGCATTTTCATTTGAAGCATCCCTTCCCCTCCTCAGGTGATTACTTTTGGTCGGTTTGTCGGGATAGATAAACCCTCCTCTGGTGATTGCTTTTGGTTGGCTTGTCATGATCGATAGGGTGCTCAAGTTAATCGCTATGGACATCTGAATTGGGTAATTCCTAATATGTATGATGTATCCTCTGCCTAAGAAACAGTGAATATCGGTAGATCATCTATTCATTCATTACAACTTTGTGATGGTTTGCTCAGCTTTTTTAGATGCGGCAGAAATATAATGTAGGAAAGAAACATCAGCCCTATCTTTTGGTATTTTCAGGTTGACATGGTAATCATACCGGCAACAACCGGGCAGATGGGTGTTTTGCCTGGACACGTTGCCACCATCGCAGAACTCAAGCCCGGGATCCTATCCGTTCATGAAGGGAGCGAAGTCACCAAGTACTTTGTCAGCAGCGGGTTTGCATTCATCCATGCAAATTCCTTCGCTGATGTAGTGGCTTTGGAGGCCATCCCGGTTGACTGCATCGATCCAAGCCTGGTCCAGAAGGGTCTTGCCGAGTTCACCCAGAAGCTCAGCTCAGCCTCAACTGACTTTGAAAAGGCAGAAGCCCAAATCGGGGTGGATGTGCATAGTGCTCTCAACTCTGCAGTTACTGGGTAATAGAAATTTTGATCCCACCTGTTTTTCTTTCATCTGCTTTCTTGTCTTTCCATCAAGGAGAATGCTTGCTTGTTGAGGTCGAAAACGATCCAAGTCTTTTATTTTGGATGGGCCACCCTTTAGCCCTCTTCTTGATTCTAGATTTTGCCAATGCTTTTTGTTAAAAATTGAATAAATTTCTTTTTTAGAAACAAGATATTCTGCAAGTAGCAGCAGTGTCATCTTTAAAATCTACATGGCCTCCCTCAATTCGTATGTGCATATATGTATGCAAGCACGTCAGCTATTTTGGTTGGCGGCCCCTACCACCTGATTCTTCGGATCTGTTGTGTATAATAATTTCTAGCCATCTGGTTGAGGGCCTGCAATTTGGTGGGCTAAGATTGTTTTGAGCGTTGCTACTTTACCTGTGCCCCATTGATGGTGGAGCCCACCATATGAGGCATTCTGATCATGTTTAAGCAAGTTTGCGAGACAACCAGTGTGATTGTGATGATTTGGAATATTCATCAAGTGAACCCCACTATGGAAATGTTATGAGCTCATGCCACACATTCAAACCATGCCGCCTCGTTGGTAGACTCTGCGGAGTTTCAACAAGGGTCTCGGTTTCGAAACCCATCAGTGGTGAAATATCCACACTGCTGACAGCACCAGTGGGTGCGTTGCGCGATTGACTGGGTGGGTGGGTTGCATGACTGACCAAAAAAAAACCATGCCGCCCAACTGTTGTCATCCGATGATTGTGATCCTAATTTTTTAGGACATGGCATCTGAACAGTGGAGCCCACTTGATGAACAATCAATATCACACAGATATCCCCATTGTTCAGGGATCCGAACTGTTGAACCTTCAGCCAAAATGTTATATAGCTGCGTTCTTCTAGTTCAGGGGAATTTTGGGGCATGGATCATTGGTGGTGATGCCCATCATGTTCAATGGTTCGGATTGTTGAACCATGAAGCACCAATTGGACAAACTGAAAGGCAGAATGACCAGGTACAAGCTTTCAGCCCAATCTACTAACGTTGAGTGCATTCTTGCTTTCTCTTTGTACTAGTCTATGTAGCAGATACAGGGCTGTCAATGGGCCGAGCGAGGGGTTGCCTTCACATGAGCCTATTGAAGATTCCATTTCGTGTGATTGACAGCCCTAAGCAGTTATGGACCACACTGCAAAATTTGTTGTAACCGTAAATCCAAATCCAGGTGCCATTGTGGATTTAGCATAACCCAAAAGTTGACTAACAGACGACTATAAGGGCCCGTTTGGTTGCAGAATCCAAGTTCTAGATAAAAACGAGATTCCACTGTTGGAATCCAAAATTGCCGAAACTAGACAGGAAACCAGGTTTGATATGGAACTTGCTGTTTGGTTGAAAATTGTGTAATCGAGATTACATTCCAACTGTTGCTTGTGGCATGGCCCACTTGGGCTTCGGATCCGTCAGAGAACCTAACCCCTGGCTTATTGTAGTCCCGCTAGACAGATGGCCGGGTTGGATGGCAAATAAACATTATAGTGGGTCCTAGGAAGTTTTTTATGGTGGACATTCAATCAACACTGTTTTCCTATGGTGTGGTCCACTTGAGATTTAGATCTGCCTCATCTTTTGTCTAATGCCCTTAATTGAGCTTTCAAAACAGATGGACCGTGTGGATATAAAACACATATGTCATAGATGCACAACACATATGGAGGTGGGTGACGCTAACTTCCGCCTATTTTCCCTTCCGATAGAAAGGGTGTAGGGAGCCCTTTCCGCTGATCTCGGTTCCAGCCAAATTAAGCTTCCATGCGGAATCCTGTTTGGCTGGAACTTGTCACCAAACACACCATTTAAAATCGGATTCTACTGGAATCCTGATTTTAAGCTCGAAACGAGTTTCCAATGGCCAACCAAACGGGCCCTAACTGTCTGCTTTGCAGCCATCAATTGGACAGTCAAACATGGGTCTGTCCAAAAATTCAGCCAACAAATTGTCCACTTTGAGTGGTTAGGATTGTCTAACAAACCAGATTTATGGTTATATTCCAGTGGGGCACATGATTCGGATGGTCTGGATTGATTTTCTTGTTTACCACACGTCGGCAATGTATATTCATAGGGATGGTCATGCTTCCATTGTTTCACCGATCCTTGCTGTTTGCCATGCTAATCGGGCTTCAATTCGACCAGGCCCGGTTTGTCTGTGCCCAGCCCAAGGACTAGGACCAAGGCACACATCCAGCCCAACCACACCACAGGCCAGGACCTTAGGGCCCATGTCCAGCTCCTTGCCGGAGAATGCCCAGAGCCTGCAATGCAATGCCTGGCCTTTTAGGCACCAACCCTGTCTAATTAGCTGTTGGGCTTGAAATCATGGACCCAAGTCCAATCCACAGATCCAAACACCTAACGCAAACCATAGTGACAAATATCGCTCTCCGCAAGAATTTCTCTGCAGATATTCAAATTTTGAGATTTTTCGTGATAACATCAGGAAAGCTTCGCTGAAAATAAGACATACGTAACTACTAAAATAACAAATTTCCCACTAAAAGATGAGACACTTTCTTAATAAAATCAAAGAAAATTACTAGTTCTTTGTGATTTTCAAAATACCATGGTTTCAACACAATCATATTGTTTGGTTAAATGCCGGTGAAAAATATCATGATAATATAAAGATCTCATTGTTATTGGTCACAATGGCAAACCAGGCCTTAGGCAGGCTGGAACCATGCCAGGCTTGGACTAATAATAATAATAATAATAATAATAATAATAATAATAAAAGATCCTGGGCATCAATCACAACTGGCCTACATGGATATGAAAACAAAATGACATTTTTCGATTTGCAATAAAACAAATACAGGGCATTCAAATACTTGAATGCCTTATAATATACACTCTTCGTAGTCCCCCGTCATTAACAGAAATACAGTTAGAAGCCGCGTCTTCCTATTCATATAATACAATTCGGAAGCATGTAGATGAAACTCATAGATGGCCGCGGTGGAGTTGAGATTAGTCTTACCACAGGAAAGGATGACCAGATACTGGCTACTACCAGAGCTTCTCATTAATTGCTTCTATCCTTCATCTGCTGATAAGAACAGCCTGTTGATTATCAAAGTGGTTGCTAAGTGCTGCTGGCCAAACGCTTGGCAAAAAAACCCGATTTTGCGCTTATGTGGGAGGCCACTGCTGCCCATTATTTAGCTTTTATCAGGAGTCTTGCATTTCTTTATAACTTCGAATGCTGTCTCCAAGGGCATCCACCTTCGAAAGCTTGCTCCAACACATCTTCCATTCGCTTTGCAAATAGTATCTGAGTTGCAAACACATGGGAACAATTTCAGATCTCATCGAAAGAGAAGGTCATCACGCATGTTCCCGACACAAGAATCAGGTCCCATTTGGATGCATAAGTAAATTGAATTGCAACATTCAGTTTAATCAAGAGAGACACAGCAACCAATCATATGACGTTACTAGGCATTTGGAATGGGGATGTAGCCCTTGAATCATAGTTAACATTTCTTTCAAGTCCAAACGTAACATAATTGCACTTGGGAGTGCGTATTCAAATGCTAAGGAAGAAAATCAGAGTTTGGTTATTTCCACTTTATTAGACCAAGGATTCTTTTGACGAGCATCATACGGCTGTATAAATTGCATTATCTGGATCAGCTTATTTTATGATGATTAAAGTTGTTATGACAATGGATATACAGTATTTGGCAGTGACACTACCTATCCGTAGGTGTGAATAATGCAGTGTTTAATACTAGATGCTTTCCCACATCACCACGTGTGAGAGGCAAGTGCAATTTTTCAGTTACGTTCCACCCCTGGTTGATCAAACTTCTTAGATGGTTTGGATTGTCTGACAATGATGACACGTACAATTTTTTGAGTACATGTGAATCAACCATCATACTCCACCAATGCACCCTAGTCCATTTCCCTTGGCAAATTGATCAGAAACAACTTCATATTGACTCGTGTAGGGCGTGCATGGGAGTGTGCCTACCATCGACATGGGGAGAGAAGTCCGTTCATCAGATGCACCACCCCATGTTTAGCACTGATCCCAAAAATTAGACGCATCCAAAACTCAGGTAGGCCAAGCCATAGGAGAGAGGGTAAAGTCCTCAAAATATTTAAGTTTACATAGTGGGGCCCAGCTTAGTTTTGAAACCAGTTTTTTCGGTGTCCCTTCATAGTCGTGCAGCACATCAAATAAACAGATTGGATGGCATATACAAACCATAGTGAGCCCATAACACAACTAATGGTTGGTGTCCCCATCCCAACTGTTTCCTATGGCGTGGCCCATCTGAGTTCTGGATGGACCTGATTGCTGGGGTCCAGGGTGAATAAGAAGTGGCTTACTGATGGATGGTGTGGATTCCATGTTTCCTCCCTCCACATGGCCATGCAAGGGACCCTAGGACACTATTAGCAGAAACATAGCGCTATGCACATACAGAATTTTATGTTTGGTGCTTTAATACACTATGCTCATAGCATAGTTAATAAAATAATGCTATTCCGCCAAATGGAGCCTAAGAATCATTAGTCAGTTTGATAGTCAATCCAAATGCATCCTTGATATGCTTGTCCATTTCTTTATTTATTATTATAAATAAAGAAGCTCACAAAATAAATGGTCCATCAGATTAAGAAGTTTGCCATTTCCATTCTGTCAGGCACGCCAATACGGAACATATGAAAGATCTGAGCTTTCCATATGGCCTCAAAAGTTAAGCCATTGCATCCTTCAGGTGGGCCACAACGTACAAAGTAAAATGACAGTTAAAACAAATTTTTCTATCAGTCCATTTGATTTGGCTTCTGTAGCCCACCTAAGGTGTGAAGTGACCTTATTTTTAGGCCAGAAGATCTGAACAGTGTAGCCCACCTGATGGAAAGCTCAGATCTCCATGTGTTCCATATTGGCATGTGTGCATGGCTCCCACGCGCACATGGAATTAGCATAGCTCTCAGATAAAAGGGCACTTTGGCAATGACAAAATTCTCAAGCTCCATAGCTCTCCATCAGAACAGTGCTGAAGCATTTTGCCAACCTCAACTGTAAATCATTCACCCAGGGGCCAGAATTCTCGGAATGGCATCAGCTTATTGGATCATGCCTAGTTCTATCAAAGATCTCTTCACTTCTTGGCACGCAGCGAACGGAGGAAAGCTAGGCAAGAAAAGATTGAGGGTGGCGCTGCTAGCTCTCCTATGGGCAGTTTGGGGAGAAAGAAATGACCGGTGCTTTTGTAAAATATGTAAAGGAAGCTTGGGGGTTCTTAGCAAGGTGGTCTTGCTCTTTCAGGACCCCTTAAGGGAGTTTTGGGTTGCAGCTGAGGGTTGCATTCCTGTTGTTGTATCTTAGTTTAGGGCTATGTAGTTTTTCCTAGGTTTTTTTGTGTTTTTTGTTTCTTGTTTTTGTCTTTCTGGGCTTCTGTTCTTTCTTTCTGTTTCCCTTGTTTGTTTTTCTCTTTCTTAATAATATATCACCTTTCAAAAAGAAATCATTCACCCAGGGAATAGACTGGTACTAACTCAAATATGTCTCAGTCATTATTTTATAGCCTTGTCCAAACTATTTGGGTTGGCTTCCAAAGATCGCTGGGCAAAAGCTTGGCAACAGGCTCCCCGCCTAATATCAACCCTCCACCCAGGCTTGGGACCCAGCTACCATGTTGCTTCCAGGCGGAGTTCTCTGTCTCTGTCAATGTATTTCGTCAGTTCTCTAGTCTGGGATGTGAGCACATCTATAGACCTATATGAGCTACATGCATGGATTAGTTTTAATAGCAAGTTCCTTCAATTGGTTAAGAGCACTTACTGGTTTAATGTTTGCTAGTTTTTCTTTTTAGTTAGTTTCCGTGTCTTGTTAGATCCTAGTTTTCTGACTACTCTCTTTCTATTTCGAAGACTAGCTGATGGTGGCAGAGGCTACAAGTGTGCATGTGAACCAAAAAATAAAATAAAAAATGAACTATAAGTGATGAATACAGATTTCTGTTAATTGTTTCCATCCTGCAACTGGATTTGATCCCAGAAGTGAGACGCCTAGTAGTAAGACTCCAGTAAATACCCTTATGTTCATCTCTATCTTCTATCGATCTTCTCTTCTTGTTATCTATCCCTGTGTTGTACATGTGCATCATGCTCAGTGGTATGTCTGGCAATTGCCTGTCCATGACCCTCCTTGCATTCCATTTGGGGGCATGCATGTAATAGTTGGGTTGAGGTGGTACTGGGTGGTACTGAGTTTGTATGTGTGTTGTAAATGTGAGCTTTTGCCATTGCTGGTCTCAGAGCCCAGTAGAAGAAGATTGATGCCCAGGATGCAGCAGATTATAAAACTTCGTCAATCTTTCAAAAGTAAAAAATAAAAAAATTCGGCCCCAATTTCTCAGAGAAAGGTAAGATGATGACAATGACAATGTACATATGTGTGTGTGTACACATGCTAGAGTGTGCATATGGCTCTAAGCATGCTATAAGTATGCAGATGAAATAACATACCTCCATGCCTGCAAGAACAGTTGATGGTACTTCCACCAAGTCTTTTAAATTTCTCTCAGGCAGGATAACTCTTTTGATACCGTAGCGATGGGCTGCCAATATCTGCATATTCAAGTAAACAGCAATAAGATATTCAGGCACACTGATTTGCATCTGCTGGTAGGGCGTAGGCCTTATCACTAATGCTTGGTGATAAGGTTTTCAAGTAACATTGCATTTCAAGTACAGTGCATGTTTATATGTATATAACCAAACTTTCGATGCAAAGGAATCAAACAAGAAGAAAATAGAGCATTTATTTAAGCATGCCCTCCCATCAGAAAATTATAACAAACCATGAAAACATTATATAGATGGGGACACACCTTATCCTTGATACCACCAACGGGTAACACAAGACCCCTCAAAGTCATTTCTCCAGTCATAGCTGTATCTGCTCGGACTTTTTTCTTACTAAACAGGGAAACTAACGACGTTACCAAAGTCACTCCTGCTGATGGTCCATCCTTGGGTACAGCACCCGCAGGAAAATGTATATGAATGTCCCGACCATCCAGAAAATTGATTTCCCCAGCAGCTGACAACTTGAGATCTGCTGCTCTTGCCCTCACCTAACAAATCAACAACATTTAAAATCATCATCATCATCTAATCGTTATCCCATCATTTAAAATAAGTAATAAATTAAATTTCGAATGTCTACATTCGGAAAAGAAGCTTTTCAGTACAAAATGAAAAGATCCTGGCTAAAACTCCACAAAAGGTGATTTATGTAGTCATTTAATTCAAGAGGAGTTATAGGGTTCGGATGCAATGGGATGTGTAGTCGCGAAGCGGCACGTCAGCAACCAGGATTTGGAAAACACCCAAGTAACAGAAAAATGAACACCATTCATGAATTTAAATCTATAACATAAAACAAATCAATCAGGAAAAATGGGATCCATTGGAGACATTACCGAAGTAAATCCATACAGGTGACCATGACTCATTAAAATTAAACATGTTGGATGTGGAGTGAAAAGAGAATACCCAAGTTAGAGCTATCTGTGCCGATTCTTTGATGACATCACCAAGTTGGCCAGTAAGATGCAAATCACCCTTGCCCACAATCGTTGTGGCCTCTACAAACTGAACCTCCCCACCGAAGGAGGTCCAAACAAGACCAACTGATATTCCAGGAGCAGCTACTCGTTCTGCAGTTTCTGTGTCATCAAACCTAGGAGGCTGCATATATATATAAACAGGAATGCCGTTCGATTCATTTCGCTTATGAAGGACAGGATCCATGTGTGTTAAAAGAGAAGTTAACAATAAGAGAAAGGAGTCTCCTGACTAACAAGGATGAGGTGGATTATCAATAGAAAACAAAGGCAAGTTGAATTACCCCAAGAACCTTCTCCAGCATAGCCTCGTCAACAACCAATGCCGTGGCACTCCTGAAAGCATTTGATATTTCATGACCGTTAACACCCATTGGAATAACTTCCATTTCAACCTCCCCACCGTCTGCGAGTCTGGTATCCATCAGCGATTCAGCCATCGGATGCACATCTTTGCTGAGAGGAACTGCACATTCTTGCTGAGCAACTCTGACAGCAGCTGCTCGAGCCAGGGCAGCTAAGTTCCTCTCCAGATTTCTCACACCAGCTTCTCTTGTGTATCTTTGAATCACAAGTTTCACCATAGCCTACCACAATAACAGCCACCATTTAGGGAAACAAGGACTAAAGATCATACGTGAAGAAAATACTTGATAATTAACAAGAAATGAGGCGCAAGAGAAGTCTACAAACCTCAGGAATTTGAAGTGACTCAGAGCTCAACCCATGTTGATCCAAAACTCGTGGAATTAAATGCCGCATAGCTATTTTTAGCTTTTCGTCAGGTGTATAACCAGGCAGCTCAATGACTTCCATCCGATCGAGGAGAGGAGGAGGAATTGGCTGAATCCTATTTGCAGTTGTGACAAAAATCACCTTTGAAAGGTCAAATGGGACATTCAAATAGCTGGAGATCTTTGATTAAGGAATCCATGCAAATATTACAGGTTCCATTATTGAAAATTTTAAAAGTATGGTGACTAAAATACTCAATTTTTCAAAATAAAAAATCTAAATATATTATTGACACACTAATTGCATCAGTAACTGCTTTCGAGTTAGATTATCTTTCATGAACACCAATTTATCCTTGTCTTTGTCCATTAGTTATGAAACAGAAAGCTGATTAATTAAGCCTAACAAATAATAAATGGAGGTGATGCCTTGGCATTTCAAACAACAGGTCTCAGGTTCGAGACATACTAACTGCACCAGTGGGTGCATTGTGTGACTGACCGTGTGGGTGCGTTGCCCAATTAACATGGTGGGTGCGTTGCATGACTAACAGAATAAAAGTTTCACCTTTAAAAAAAAAAATGGAGGTGTTGAATATGGTCTTATTAGGTAAATAGTTGGGGAAGTTCGGATAAGAAGAAGATGCTTTATAGAATGCTAAAATTGCTTTGAAATATGGTTGTGATGCGGACACAAAAGCATTCAAGGTGTACCAACGAAGTAAACGCCAACCACAAGTGCCGTCCTTGTGGATAGGCGATTATTGAAGAACTAAAGACCCGCTGAAGACCCTTCACATGTGATTGAACACATAGAAGACCCCACTCAGGGAAGACACGTCCACTCAGGGAAGACACGTGTGAAAAAAGAAAGGAGAAAGAAGGCCGACGAAACTGAAGAATTCGGGCGCCCATCGGGCGCCCGAACTTTATCTGCCGAGCACCCGAACCTCTCTGGGGTTTTCGGACGACTTCGGGCGGCAGCTCGGGCGCCCAACCGAGCGCCCGAACTTTCCCGCACTTTTGTTAGTTACACGTTTTTGCTTAGTTTTAGGGGTATTTTAGTACTTTCATGTCTTTATTTGCTTATTTAAGTGAGCAAAGCCCTAAACTCGAATTATTATTGATTATTGATTAAAGCAAACCCTTTGGTTGCCTCCTTCCTCTTGTCTCTCTCATGGTGATGCTTCTTCTTCCTTGATCCCTCTTTCTTCTACTTGCTTCTTATGCCCTCTAATCCTTCTTCCAGGTAATTCTATCTGTCCCTAACCTACTTGTTCTGCTAACCACAATCCCAAAATCTGATTTTTTATCCTAAACCCTAAGCTTTCAGATTTTCAAATCCCTAATCCAAAATCCCTTGATTTCCAGGATTAGAGATTCCTCTTAATTGATTGGGTTGTAGTCATGCAAGATCGGGAGGTTCCATCCCTCGCCGGATCCAACCATAGTGATAATTGGATCTCGTACTTCATGGTTGTGATGAATGGCCCGTTCCATTGCATGTTTCCTTGTGATTTTCTTAGTTCATGACGAGTACTGCTAGATTTTTATATTATTATTGTCTTTTATTTCCGCTGGATTATATGAGTTCTTGAGCATGCATCATAACTAGGGCATCCTGCATCAGGTTGTGATGATGGTGGTTGGGGTACTAAGAAGTCTTCCTTCCATAAAGCTTCAGTGATCTGGAAAGGAGTCCTTTGCACAAAGTCAAGCTTCGATAATGAGTTGGTTTTAGTCTTGGGGATAGGCAAAGGATTCATTTCTGGGAAGATGTGTGGATGGGTGATACTCCATTTGCAAATCTTGTTTCTAAAAATTGCACTCCTGTCATTGACCCGCAACATCCTTGTTGCGCAATGTGCCTCGACATGCGGTATCTTGGTGGTGTGGGCCCCTCCTTGTTGAATGTTCCTTTCGGATGAAGAGACAATTGAATTGGCTTCGCTTCTTAGTCTCATTTAGCTGTACCATCTGGTTTGTGGAAAACAAGGTGTCCCATAACGGTAACGGTGGCCGTAACGGCCACCACCGTTACCGTTACGATACGGGCCGTAACGGCCGTTACGGACCCCGTATCGGCCGATACGGCCCTTTTTTATTTTTTTAAAAAATCTATTTTAGGACCGTTACGGGGCCGTTACGGTCCGATACGGGCCGTTACGGGGCCGTTACGGCCCGTTTTTTCTGTAACGGCCGTTACGGCCGTTTTAACCCCGTAACGCGTAACGGTCATGACCGTTTCCGTTACGTATCGGCCGATACGGCCGATACGTAACCGTTTTGGGATACCTTGGTGGAAAAGGGACCGAATGGCGTGGCACAGGGAGACATCAAGAAGCTTTTCAGTTAGATCTTTCTACTCTATGCTTGTCAAGACAGAAGTAGATGAAGTGCTCGAGAATGCTTGTCGAGACAGCATGTATAGTTCTATGCAACTTCGCCAAAAGTTGCAACTTTTTGTTGGCTTGTTGGGAGAGAAAGGGTCTTTAACTATGGACATCTTCAGAAAAGGGGTATGATTTTACCCAATGTGTGTTGTATGAGGCTGATTCGGAATCAGTCAATCATCTTTTCATCCACTGCCCGTTTGCTACCAATGTGTGGAATGGTACCCTCTTTAGTTTCAATTTCTTCTGGGTCATGCTGAGTTCTTGATGCGGACACAAGCGCCTTCAAAGTGTACCAACCAAGAAAGCGCCAACCACAAGTACAGTCCTTGTGGATAGGCGATTATTGAGGAGCCGAAGAGCTGAAGACCCCTCACATGTGATTGGACACATAGAAGACCCCACTCAGGGAAGACACATGTGAAGGAAAAAAGGAGAAAGAAGACCGAAGAACTGAAGACTTCGGGCGCCCGACCACTGCCTTCGAGCTCCCTATCGGGCGCCCGAAATTTACCTACCGAGCGCCCGAACCTCTCTAGAGGTTTTCGGACGACTTCGGGCGACAGCTCGGGCGCCCGACCGAGCGCCCGAACTTTCCCGCACTTATGTTATTTGCGCGTTTTTGCTTAGTTTAGGGGTATTTTAGTATTTTTATATCTTTATTTGCTTATTTAAGTGGGCTAAAGCCCTAAACTCGAATTTTTAACTTTGATTATTGATTAATGAAAAGCCTCTTGGAGCTTCTCTCTTCCTCTCTCTCTCTCATGGTGATGTTTCTTCTTCCTTGATTCCTCTTTCTTCTACTTGCTTCTTGTGCCCCTCCTATCCTTCTTCCAGGTAATTCTATCTATCTCTAATTTATCTGTTTTGTTAACCACAATCCCAAAATCTGATTTTGATCTTAAAACCCTAAGTTTTCAGATTTTCAAATCCCTAATCCAAAATCCTTTGATTTCCTGGATTAGAGATCCCTCTTAATTGATTGGGTTGTAGCCATACAAGATCGGGAGGTTCCATCCCTCGCCGGATCCAACCATAGTGATATTTGAATCTCATACTTCATGGTTGTGATGACTGGCCCGTTCCATTGCATGTTCCTTGTGATCTTCTTAGTTCATGATGTTTACTGCTAGATTTTATATTGTTATTGTCTTTTAATTCCGCTGATTTAATTGTGTTTATGAGCATGCATCATAATTAGGGCATCCTACATCAGTTCTATTGGCAACTTGCTTGTGGATTGGCATGGTGTAAATGTTGGGAAGGTAAAGAAGGCTTCGTTGCGGCTCTGTTTGTTGACAGGTCTTTGGGCAATATGGGAAGAGAGAAACAGAAGGTGTTTCCGTAATGTTAGCCATAGCTATGAGTGGGTTGTAGGTAGGGTTTGGGGTTTTGTTCGGGAGTGGGGCTGCTGTAATAGTGGGGAGAAAGTGTGTTTTTTGCCTACGTAATAAGGTGGGTTGGTTGGTTGTTTTTGCAGCTTTGTATTCCTTGTCGCCTTTTGGAGCTTTTTTTATAAAATTTTCCGCCATCTTTAAAACCAATAATAACAATAAAAAATGGAATGTTGAAACCTAAGGCCTAGATGCTAGACTATTTGAGGCATCAAATCATCAAGAGGCCGGATTTACAGCATTGGCCTCGATAGAAGAATCTACAATAGATGATTAAAAAAATCACTGTTACTAAAAATTTAGCTATGCACAGAAATATGCATATCAATCTCCCTTGCAGTTGTCGGTCTAATCATCAAGCATTATTTTGAGATAAAGCAATATAATTATGCTGCATATGTTGGTCTAATCATCTATCATTTACTTCCAATCTAACCAATTGAAAAAGAAAAAAAAAAATCACCAATATAAGAATGCAAGCCAAATCCAGACAATATGTGACTTAATATTGGTGCATCAACCAGCACACACACAGAGAATGGGGGTTGGGGAATTAGGGTTCAAAAATATTAACCTGATATTGTATTAACAGAAACAGGCTCTAGCCAAGTTTGGGGGATTTAGAATTAGCTGAGTTCCAGCTGACTACGAAATGGATTTCAATTTCAGCCCCGGATCTAGGGCCTGACAAAGGAGCTCAAACCCGGGCAAATCAAACCAGGCCTAAAACCCCTCCGCCCAGTGTAGTCAACTGATAATCCCTATATAAATTATGGATTCGACCAACATTTTGTGAAAATCAATGTGTAAAGTAACTTAATTGAGTAGGCAACTGGTATCAGATATTAAGCACACTGTTGGACAGAAAATAGTAACTAAATAGCATTCAGCAAGAACCATGATGCTGAAGGAAAGCAACACTACAAAATGCAACTTTCTGTTGAAGTGCGAGCAAGTTGGTGGGAATGATTGTCAAATTCATCCCACTGAAAGAGAAGACTTAGGTTAACAGCTTCAGGGAGAAGAAACTAAATGGAAGATACATAGACCTCCAGTATTCATAAAGGAGTGCTAAGGGTCTGTTTGGTTTCCACTTAAAAATGAGTTCATCTTGTTTTATTTAATCGTAATTTGTATTAGAAGCCAACTTTTTGTATAAGGATTACAAATATAACCAACAATTAATATAAACTAAGATCACATAATTTATATTAATTAAAATGAGATCAACTCATTTTTAAGTGACAACCAAACAGGCCCTCAGGCTTATTAAAACCCACATTAACAATAAGATACTCAGCATATTCATGGAAAAGCAGATCCCGTGATGTAAAGAAAATTTTATGAGAAGTTCTTTACAATGCATTCATGAGAAAAAATGGATACTGATCATTGAACGTTTTGTTCTGCTCTGGGTCAAGAACCTCCAATAGTGCTGAAGCTGGATCCCCACGGATGTCAGAACCAGTTTTGTCAATCTCATCTAGAAGCATGACTGGGTTGCTAACAGCTACTCTCTGCAATTGGAAACAGGGAAGATAAAACTACTTCCTCAAAGAAAACCACTGGCAGACAATTACAAAGGCACAAAGTCCATCGTACAAACGTCTGGGAAACAGAACATTTTTTTTTTTCAGTCAGCAGAAATTGACAATGTAGCCAAATCTACTGAAGATTTCTCTGCAAAATTGAGCAATAAATCCTGGACCCAGAAAGGCGCACGTGAAAGGTCTTATGGTTAAATATCAAGGACTGTCATAGCAAAACCATCAAGTTATTGCAAGTCACCAATTTGTGTCATAAACCAGTTGATAAGTCAAACATAATTTTGCAATATAATGCAGAAGCAAATATATCAAGCTGGCTGGATTTGAACACCACCCAGTGGAGCAAAACAAGACCTCATAATTAGCAACAACAGCTATTCATCCTCAATTTAAAGCTTGGGAGCAGTTTTCAGCAGAAACGGGGCACAAGCGATACAAATAATTTCCAGGAGAAGAACAAAACAACGAAAGGGCTAGACTCCTATGTTAGTTTAGCACCATGTTGAAAATGGCAGTGACTCATCTTCCTCACACATTGAACTGACGTACAGCTAACCAGACCTTCCAAATTGAGCATCTCTCACGTCACAGTAATCAAGCAATCGTAACTGTTCACTTAATGGCTATCAAATGGATGGTTAAAAGTAAATTAGTATCCAGTACAAATTCGAGGAGGTAAAAAAAATCAAATAGTTAATAGTCTTCTCAGAGTAATTTTTTTGTTATGTTCCATCCACAGTTGGGTCAGAAATTTGGACAGTTCGTATTGCCATACAACTATGACATGTGCACAATTGAAAAGTCACCACAATTTTTCAAATGCTTGTTAACTAACATAGGAGTCTAGCTGCCCCCACAAAAGATACGAAAGGAGAAATAATCACAACATGCAGAATATGCTAATTTCACATATATCCCTGTGTTTCCTGCCAATGTGTAATACATGTAGACCATCCCAGTTGTGCGAAAGATTGGCCACGCCATGAAGATCATCTGCTATGAAAATCAGGCTGATCAACTGATTACTGGGGCCACACCCATATGTTGAGCTAGAGCATCATCCATCCATTGATTTCAACAGTATAAGCCACCCAATGAGCAAACCATCCTGATTCTTCCCCAGGTGATCTCCATTGTGTGGCCCACCTCTTTTGTAGTCTCAATGTCTAGACAAGCGACAAGTTGGTGGGAAAGATGGAGCTTTATGTGAAAATTCACAAACAGTGGTTGTTTGTATGCAGTCATTTCTCACATGAAAATGCAACAGGCCACCATGGACAAATAATGAAGTAGATAATAGCACAGCAAAGTTTTGAGAAGATTTCTGCGCGAGGCAGCCATTATCATAGCAATAGGAACAAAAGCAGTAATTGGAAGTTCTAAAGCTAACCTTTAACCCTTCAATAAGACGCCCCGGCATGCTTCCAATGTATGTCCTTCTATGTCCTCTGATATCAGCCTCATCCTTGACACCACCAAGAGATATCCGTACAAATTTTCTGTCCAAGGCAGCAGCAATGGATGATGCCAGAGAAGTCTTTCCAACACCTGGAGGTCCCACAAAGCACAGCACCGGACCTCTGGCATCTGGTTTGAGCTGCACATCAGTAAGATCAAAATAAGCAACGATATGCTACTGCCATATTGTGAGGTGACCAAACAGCATGCAGAATGGGTGTAAGAGTGGAGGCAGTCAACCTTTCGAACAGCTAGGTATTCAATTATCCGCTGCTTAACTTTGACTAAACCATAATGATCGCTGTCAAGACGCTCCTTAGCAGCTCTTAGATCCAGTTCGCGTTCTTCACTGGCCTTCTGCCAAGGGAGGTCGGCAAGAAGCTCCAGGTATACACGTGAACTACTATATCCAGGTTGCTGAGGTTGCATTTTTCTCAAGCGCCTGATGGAAAACACATCAGGTGAGAAACTAAAGGAAACTTCTGCACCAAACAGCTAAGCATTTCTACGGTTTCTCGATGCTACAATATGTCCAAATAAGTATCTGAATTAATTCACAAAGAGTACAAACAAATTGGCAAAAGCAGAAACCAGGTACACATGCACAGACAAAAGAAAAGGTAACATGCCACCCTCATTGCAAGTTTTGTACTCTTCACATCCTTTTTGGACCAAAAGAACCCTTCTTCTTAACCCTGTCTGGGGGTTTGCTAACAAGAGAAAACCCCTGTTAGTAGAGGTTGAGGGATACATGTATACATTATATAAATGCATGTGTAGGGGAGTGCTCACATGGTGCTAGTACCACCATGGTCGTACCAAACTATCGTGGACCCACAGTGTATGCATGGCATCCAACCCATTAACAGGTGCAGCCCTACATGATGTGCACCCAGGACAAAAATCAGGCGAATTGATAATTTAATGTGGGTGACACCATTGAAAACAATTGTACAATTGCCTAAAGACCCCATATTCAAGTGGTGGGGTCCACATTGTGTGTGTATATGACATGCAACCCATCCAACAGGTGCAGAACACCATAATGATGGACACCCCTATTGCAGCATCTACCCCCATAATAGCGTGTGTCTTTCCTCACGCACGTGCGGGCGTGCATGAGAGTCTCTAGTTGTTGTCAGTAACAATGATTTTTTTTGTGGGGCCTGCATGATCTTGATTGTAATCAACCTATGTAGTAAACTATTAGATCACGCTTGATTGTAATTAACCAATGTAATAGTCTATTACAATGTACCTTTGGGAGTTTTGTGCCCTCATTGCCGGCCCCCAGCCAGGATAAAGGAGAGAGGTTGCATCAGGTTGGCAGCCAGCCTCAAACTTATGCCGTAACTTTCATCATGAATCTAAATGATATGACATTCCCAACTCATGCTAGGGCATTCCCTGTAAGCAAGACCTATAGACTAACTAAAGTTATGGCCCCAAAGTGGAATGGTGGAACAAGATTCATGTAGCTCCCCAATTAACCAGGACAAGGCTTAGATGGTGATGGTGATGATGATGATGGACATTTTACATTGTTTCCTATGGTTTGGTCCACCTAATGGTTGGATCAGCCTTATTTTTTGAGGTGTCCCTTTTTTTTATAGAGGGGAAATCTTATTGGATAGATTGGATGCCATGCACAAACCACTACAGAGACCATGGCATAGAGAGAGAGAGAGAGAGAGAGAGAGAGAGAGAGTTTTGTCACTGTTTGACGCAGAACGACTAACCACTTGCTCTAAAAGCTCGAATTGATAGAGCGTGGTGAATAGAGTTGGACACGAACGAGCTAGCTTGGTTAGCTTGCGACTCAGCTCGGAAAAGCTCGACTCGGCTTGGCTCGAAATTGAGTTCGAGCCAAGCCGAGCTGTTTTAATGAGCTCGAAAAAAAATTTCAAGCCGAATCTAACCTGGCCTGAGCTCGGCTCGAAGCTCAGCCCGAATCAACTCGATTCGGTTGAGCTCGACTCGGCTCAAAATATAGCTTAATTATATTAATTTATATTATATATATAAACAAAAAAAAATGCCCTGTTTGATTTTACAAATGATGGGAAATAGGCAATCATAACCATTTCTAGCTGTTTGAAAAAGAGGTTATTTCCAAGATCACTTCCGTCATAAATATAAAAGGGATTTACAGCTGCTTCTTTGGGAAGCCTCCAGATACAGGAAGATTTCCCCATGGATTCTGCATAAATACACCATCTGCTGGATGGGATGTTTTCAGCTACTTTGTGGACCGGTGGAGCATAAATTCCTATACTTGTGCTTCCCTCTCCTGATTTAAGAGGCATTGTCATCTTCCTTTCTCATCCCTTCTCGGGAGAGATGTTCGAAAACCACCAAACCGACGACGGCCAGCAGGTATATCATTGAGATAGTTTGAGCACTTTCTTCTTCTCCTTCCGTTGTAGGGCATCTGATGGAGGACGCAGATTGAAGGCTCTATTGGACCACGCCATTGGTGTTGTGTGGTTTTAAAGCCTACAGTTGAAGATGATAGTTGGCTCGAACTTGGCTCGAACTAGCCCAAGCTGCTAACCAAATCGAGCCGAGTTGGCCAGTCAGGCTCGAGGACCGAGCCGAGCCAAACTCAAGCTAAGGTAGGCTGCTGGCCGAACCGAGCCGAGCTGGGCCAAGCTTGACTTGGTTCGGCTCGTGTACAACTCTAGTGGCGAATCAATCCTTTTATCTCATAGCTTAGCCCAACCCAGGCCCTCGGCCGAACCCTCCTTTGTGGGCCCCGACTCACACGGGTCGCCCCATCCTGAGTGTGCTCCCGCCTCACACAGGCCGCCCAACTTGAGCCCAGTGTAAAAATGTCCCTACATTAATCACCCTCAGTGAGGAGCCTCGAACACGAGACCTGCCGCTCTGATACCACTTTGATGCGGGACGACTAACCACTTACTTTAAAAGCTCAAACTGATAGAGCGTAGCGAATCAATCCCTTTTATCTCATAGCGCAGGCCAGGTCCTCGGCTGAACCCTCCTTCATGGGCCCCACCTCACACGGTCCAGCCGCCTCACCTCGAGTGTGCCCTTGCCTCACACAGGTCGCCCCACTCGAGCCGTTCCCCATAAAAGAGATGAGGGAGAATGTTAGCATGAGGACCCGTGGGCAAGTCAACATTCCCATGTATAAAAGAAATGGGGGCAGAGTGAATCATCCTGACTGTGAAGTTTATGGGCATGAATGTCAAATTGAATTTAGATAAGATTGGTTAACATTGGAAAGTAACATACCTTAACTCCCTCTGTGCATGCTTCCAGACATTTGGTGGCATTCCTGCACTTTGCATCTTTCTCTCCAAGGCAACCACATCATCCTCATCATCATCATTGTCACCAAGTTCCTCCTTTATAGCTCTCATCTAAAAGTTTCAGTAATGAAATAAAAATTGTGATATAATCATACAACATGATGAATTCAGGGTACAGGATACACAAAAGAAGATGGCAACATCTGCTGAATTTGTCATTAGATGTTTTAACCATCAAGATAAGATGGGTAAGCAGAAGAAATGCATTTCAAAAATGAAGAACACATGTAAGCCACATGATAAGTATGTCAAGCTGATACATCTTCATTAGTAGCATATCAGGTTCGACCCCATCTTACTCACTCAAAAAGAGAAGTTTCTGCTGCTCAACACCACCGTCTTCAATCAAATTATTCAAATTGCAACTTGCCAGGCACCTAGTAAAATTGATTTGAAACAATTTCTGGTGTAGTTTGAGTAGATTTAGGACCTATGCGTGTGCAACAACTTGCCAAGATTCAACAAGTGTGACCAACGGAAGTGATAATAATGGAATAAACTTCTATTTCTTCAAAACAGTCAAGATCACTCAACAAAGCAGTTGCTAATGGTGAGGCAGACAAGGAACATCTGCTAAAGAACTTCAAATAATAATCCTCACAAAAATATATTATCATCCATTCACATACTATAGAACAGGTTTTTCTTCTACTGGGTAAGCTAGGTCTGAAAAGGTGATTTCAATGTTTCTCTTTTTTTCTTTTGTCTTTTTTCTTTGGTAGGGAAGCTGGCTTGAACCTGAGACCTCAATGTTGAATCCCGGACTGCCTACCATTGAACCATGGGATTGATCTGAAGTGATTTCAATGTTGATATTTACACGGTCAGTGTGGTGACTGCTAGGACATGATGCTTGACCCCCAGATAAGTAACTAAAGTGATAAAACTATCCACAACCAACACTACTCGCTCTATACATGTCTAATTCTGTTGATAAGAAACAACCTTGACAAATTCCAGATCATAATGTTCACAAGAAGAAGAAGAAGAAAGAAAGGAAGGAAGGAAGGAAGGAACAAAAGAAAAGATTTAAATCTAAAGCTTATGTGAGGAAACAAACCTGCTGACGCAGAAGAAATTCTTTCTGAGATTTCGACAACTGCCCCTCAACCTTTTGGGTTATTTTCTCTGCTACACGAATTGACTGTCACAGAAAACTTGCATTAAAATGCATATGGCAAATCCACCCACAGTTGCAATGCAGAACCCAGAAGATACATAGCAGTGATCCCACAAAAATTCTCAAAGAAAACTAATCTATTATTGATCTGTAGAATTAGATTCAATACTTTACCTGTAAATGCCTGTCAACTAACTCAGTAGCCTTTGATAGCCTTACTTTCAAGTCGACTGTATCCAACATTGACAGCTGCTCCTCAAAGCTTATCTCAAAACTGGCAACAAATATATCAGCTAGCCTGTGCACAGGAACCGTCTCAAGAAGAACTTTTGTCCTACCAACAGTTTTCTGTTTCTGAGCCAAGAAACACAAACTTGAATGAACTTTGCTTCGCCAATGCAAATAAGAAGTAAATTATTTTATAAATCATGCATCAAATAATCTCATAAATCACCTCCATAGTCCACAGGGCAGTCATTTGAACATGAGTAACATAGAGGTTACCAATCAGAAAGACAAGAAAAACCTCGAAGAAAACTGGAAGCACAGTGAAGCAGAACACATGGTTGAGTTGGAAGGTGCTTGTGATGCAACCGAGAGATCAAGGGTTTCAATCCCAGACTACCAAAAGTTGTCAGCTGTAATAGTTGTTTCGAAAAAGATTGTCTTGCAACAAACCACCAACAGATCAATGGATCTTCAAGTGACTAGTTGAAGGAAACTACAATATTTGCAACAACAAAAAGGCCGAAAGTATGGTGACAGGACGTTTGATGACAGTGGCCCAGATATCAAGTAGCTCTGTCAATGGGACATGATATTAAGCAGTTAC
The DNA here is from genome assembly GCA_003013855.2 of Liriodendron chinense. NCBI lineage: Eukaryota > Viridiplantae > Streptophyta > Magnoliopsida > Magnoliales > Magnoliaceae > Liriodendron > Liriodendron chinense. Next base: position 15,364 of record PVNU02001363.1, on the reverse strand, counting down.
CAGCAGAAAATGATAGCGGACAACCGACCAACGCACCAAAAGCCCCAGAGCTAATGGGGAAGGACCGGTTTATTCCTATATGCAGGCTCTCCCAGGCAAACCCAGGCGAGTCCTTCCCGTGGGCTACCTTGCATCTCATGGGTCCCACAGTAGGCCCCACCCCATGGCCATCCTGCATCTCACAAGCCTCACCTCGTGGGCCACCCCACCCTGCATCTCACAGGCCCCAGCATGGAGATACAGTACATCCTTGGAATTGCACTTAGATGCCCCCGCATCAGAAAAATTCTCTACTACCATTGGCAACAGCGAAGGATGAAGTTTCTCTGGTTCCACAGGCAACACCAATGGCAAGTTGCTGGGATAAATAAACGAAATACAGCCTAGCAAAGTCTTTCCCTGAATGTATCTTAGTTTATTAATATCTTTGTTTGAGTGGCTCTCCTTTATCCTTATAATAACCTAACGAGAGTTAAAACGTTAGCTCTCAATCAACCTTTCAAGGGAAAAGACCATCATCATAGCTTTTAAAAGGAGAGAGCATGATAACCATATATCCATTTCAAAAATCAAATGTTTTATTTCACCTGCTCAAGAACAGAGATCAGCTCCATGGCAGTAGCTTTGAATTGGCGAGACAGTGCTATGAGATCTGGGTCTTGTTCTGCTTGCTCCATCTCTAGTGAAACCAAAAATGAGAAAGTGGCTCAGCATTTTTGACAGATGAAGGTGACGCAAGATCTCATTATCCTCCAAGTAACTGAAAATATAGCAGGAATTTAGAGCAGATAACTGAAAATATTTCTGCATGATCAGATATTCTTTCAAACCAATTCACCAAAATATACAGTGAGCAAGTAGGTACTTTGAACGAAAAATTTTGTGTCATATGCAGTAGTCAGTAGATTGGGAATAATACTTCAAGTACTCCCTGTTGGATGAGTAGTACGTGCATGTACTTTCCAGCATGAAACCTTTTACAGAACTATTTATTTATGCTTACAGAAAGGAGGGTTGCCTGAGTGGTTTCACGAAAAAAAAGGCACCTTGTTCGTATTACCAGAAATGGTGCACCCACACTTTGTAACCCATACCATAAGTAGTTCAGACTAGTTGGATGAATGTGTATAAAAGCATACACAATCAAAATCAAAGGAGATAAATTCGATGTGGGTAATCATCAAGACATCAGTTGGCCATGCATTCAATCAATCAGCACAAATGGCCTATCAGTGAAAAGTATTTGTAAGTATCAACCAATATGTCTCGTATCAAGGCACTTCAGAAGCAGCTGATACAAAAGTTAAGTATTGATATCAGGTTGAAAGGAACACCTCAAAATTAAAAAGATTGACTTAATTCAAATTGAATGGAAATATCGGGTTCCTCAAGCCAACATATACTTAGATATGACTATTAAAGTACTCAATGCAAGAGGAGGAGGATGTCTATAACAGCTTTGATATACTGAGAGAGAGAGGGGATGCATGAAACAGCTTACCAGCCTTTGTCATGTCAAGGCGTGAGATGCGTGCTATGTAATATGTTCCTCTCGCACTGAGTTCTTGAACACTGAATCTGCACAAACCTTCAAGAACAACTATGTATGTGACCCTCCCACTAGGTTTCTCTACACCTCTGGAGAGATGTAAAGCTCTAGCCGCAACTCCCCTGAAATTGAGAAACAAATGCAATCAATTACCACCGGAGTCATAAACAATCTAAGAAAGCAAAAGCACCATTGCAAAAATAATAATCAGTATGTAATAAATGGTTTTCACCGCACATGATTTTACTCATTTCATGGCAGCATGAACTTTCGCTGACAGGTGCAGAAACCAGTTTTGGTAATTTCTATATGTTGCATTATAGATAATTTTCTGTGCTCTATTTTCCATTATTATTTCCCACGGTCTTGACTCTTGAGGGCGCCAATTACCAATTAATTAAAGCACCTCCTCAGTCGGTATTACGAACAACCAGAACCAGATGTCTGTCCCCTTGCTAGCCATCATGTTACCCAAGTTTCTCACTACTAAATAATCACTGTGATAAAAATAAAATAAAAAATGAGAGAGAAAGAAAGAGGAAACAGACCTGGTATGCCAGTGAATTAGTTCCTGCTGATTTTTTGCATCCTGCTTGTGAGAATCAGAAGCATTAAACGGAATTTTGGAACTTTGCTCCCCAGAATCATTTGCTGCACCTTCAATTGGAGAGTTTATTTCTTTTGGTCATAAATTTAGAACAAATCCAGTCAATGCCTACTCAAAAAAACAAAAAACTATTAAAAAATCATATTCAAATCACCTGGAGATAACACTGGATTGACCGAGGTTGTCTCAGCATCTCGAACTGGAAGGACCCCTATCAACCCTTTCTCTTCCCTCTGCCACAGCTCTTGCTCCACCAATTTCACACTGCAAAATTAACACTTTTACTGACTTAGAAAATATCAAAATTAAAAGAAAGGAAATCTAAACAGAGAATAAATGCAAATTTTATTATTATTATTATTATAACTACACAAGAATCTGAATTGTAATGCCACCAAAAACAAATGATCTAGAAATATGAGGTTTGCTAAGGTCAGCATGTCAAGTTTGCAGGACATAGCGATGCATAAGGTGGGCACTCAAGTCATCAGGTGGGTCGGTATGCACTGAATGTGGACCGGTGGCGAAACTTTTAACTGTCCATTGTGCCATACAGGGGCAGACCTGATGAGTTGACCAGCCTTGTTTTTGTACCAGGTCATCTGCCCTGATACCGCCTTATGCGTGGCTCATGTGATCCCACACACTTGCCAGGCTGGCTCGTGTGGCCAGACACGGATTGCATGAGGCTGTTGCCGCCACCGCCCATGGTGGCAGGATTGTGGGGCCCACAGTATGTGTTTTATCCATGCTGTCCATCCATTTTGCCAGCTCATTTTAGTCCATGAACCCAAAATTGAAGCATATCCAAAGTTCAAGTGGACCAAATCACAGGAAAAAGCAGGGATAATGACGCCTACTGTTGAAACATTCCTAGGGCCGACAGGGATGTTTGTTTGTCATCCAACCTGTTCATAAGCCCACACAAAACTGGACGAAGGGAAAACACAAGTATAAGCTTGATCCAAAACTACTGTGGCCCCCCAAGAAGTTTTCAACAGTGGGCATTCAATCCCCACTGTTTCCCATGGTGTGGTCCACTTGAGCTTTGGATATGCTTCAGTTTTGGGTTCAGGGCCTAAAATGATCTGGAAAAATGGATAGGTGGCGTGGATAAAACACATACATCACGGTACACCCCAGAGTCCTGCCACCACAGAGATCGGTATAATCCACCTCCTGTGTGACCATGTGTAAATTGTGGGTGTGGTTAGGATGCACGGCTGGATAGCTCCTAAAAACATTTGTGTCTTTCAACAATGTCCGAAATGCAAACACCCAAATAGTCAATGGTTTCAAAATGGCCAAAAGGTTGAAAAAAGCTAACAGAATTTCAATTGCAACAGTAATTTCAAACCCATTTTCCCAATTCCCTGAGAAAATTGCAAATAAAAAAAAAAAATTTAAAATAGTCAACAGCATCAATATCAGTACAAAGCAAAAGGATAAAGAGGTGTAATAGGATGCCCTATCGAAGTCCATGGCCCACTTTCCAGCAATGGTACAGACATGGCCCACCTTCCGGTAATCTACGCCGTTCCTCCGGCAACCCTACCATTGTAAGAACCGTGCTTCAGTATCTCCCCTATCAGAAGACCCAATCGATCAATCCACCCCATTAAAGGCTTGAAATAGACAATTACGCCCACTGGTCCACATTTAATGAAGGACCAATCGGACGGTGGAACAACACAATACGGGAGATTTTTGTGGCATCAACGGTCAACGATGAGGCCCACAATATAAACGGTCTCGATCACCAAAATACGGGCTCCACGTGTACTTTTGCTCGGCCAAACGGAGCACTCGACCCAAACACTTCAAAATTAAAAGGCAAAGAAATAGAGAATTACACAATACTGCACGTTATTACTTCCAATTGAGAGAGAGAGAGAGAGAGAGAGAGAGAGAGAGTAAAAATATTTTAAAAAATCACAAAAAATAAGAAATTTTTACAGATTTTGAAAGCTTCAGAAACAGCTGAAATGATTGCTGAAAAAAAAGATTCAGAAGGAAAGCAAAAGGAAAGAGAAAATAACAGAAAAAAATCAGAGAGAGGAGTACCTGCTCGGAGAAGTGCATCGAATTCGGATAATCGCTCCGGGCAACAAGACCTTGTTTCTGAAAGGAAGAATCGCGAGTCGACTCGGTAATTCTACCGATTCTGCCATCTCTGGAATCGCCCGATCGGTGGTGGGAAAAAAAGACAGAATCGGGATGAAGTTGTAAGGGAGAGGAGAAGAAAGGGCTGAAAAGGGGCGCTTTTAATGTGGATCGTATGCTACATATCCCCATATCTGAAATCATTCGCGGCAGAAGAAAAAATGATTTATTTGATACTCTGGCAGAGCATGAAGCTTGGTACGCAGGCACTCATTAATTGCTGACGTGGCATAAACTAACTCGAATTAAGCTGACCAATTTTGGACCAAACCATTTCTATGTCGGGGTACAAAAAAATCATGTGTTTTGAAGAATCCTAGCTCCTACACTCGTTGGTTTAGTTTGGAACATTATATATTTACATTTTTATAAATTTAGTTTGAGGCTTTTTACCAAAATAGACTCAAGGCAAGGCCGTTTCAAAAGAATTAACTATTATTTCATTTCACTGTCTTTTAAGTCTTTTGAAGCCTTTAGTGTCTTTGATTTTGATTTTGAAGCCTTTAGGCAAGGCTTTTTCATATGCTAAAGTGTCTTTGATTCTGAAAGTTGTGTTTTTATTTGTTTTTACTTGTTGCGGAAATTTCCAAGCTCTAATTCAAATGCATAAGATGCTCATCACATTAGTAATCGGGTGCACTTGAAGGTTAATTCAATCTCCGTTCGTTCTCTCCACCGCCACTTTTTCAATGAGAATGCATTAATTTCAGCTTAATATGAGCTTTTTGTTACTCAAACAATTGATAACGGTGGTCATTCACTCTCAAGTATTTTCTTATGATGTGGTCCATTGAATCTATGAACATGGCTTATTTTTTGCTTATGGCTTTTTATGAAATCTTAACTCCAATGAACGGGGTGGATTCGAGACATACACGGTGATGGGCCGCACAAATGACGTCCTTGTGGTGTTAAGGGTTAGGATCATGGTCATAGTTGTCATGTGTTAAAGGTCCAGGTTGTCATGTGTTAAGGGTCAAGTTATCAGGTTCGAGGTTATCATGTGTTAAGGGCCAGTTTGGCACCATCAATTTGGGAAATTGAGGGGGTTTCAAATCCCCTGGTGCGTTTGGCACACAAAGCAATAACGCAACTGGGGGTTTCAAATCCCCTTAATGAGAGGGTTTGCAATCTAAGGTAGAAGCTTGGATTACATCTAAAATTCTTATAAGAGTCACATATGTAACATGTGTGTTACTGGGTTAGTAATCTATTGGGCACATGGCCCACTGATGATATCAACTACATTACTAAAATTACTTTAATATGATGATATGTGCCGTCCAAACATTGTCCAAAGAAATCAACAGTTAAAATTCGCTTGTGGCCCATCCGAGACTTGGAATTTCATAATTTTCAGCGAAAGTATATATTTCAACGGGCTTATTACAACCATTGTGTCAAACATTACATGCTCATACTAATTAGGGATATTAAAATTGATTTAGTAATTAAATTCAAACCCTTGTAAATATCATACTTTTGGACCACAAGGGATTTCAAGTCTAGGGTGTCAAACACAACTAAGGGTTCCAAATCCACACTCCGAATAGGCCCAAGGGTTCAAGCTGTCATGTCTTAAGAATTTTGGGGCTTCAAACACAATTTATAGGGCCTATTATGGGGTAAGTGTCGAATCCACTCCGTCTATTCTCGTTGGAATTTTATGGAAGGCAAAATGAGCCACATTCACCAATCAAGTGGACCACACCCGAAGGAAACAGTTGGTAGTGAAACATAGACCGTTATCGATTGCCAAGTCTATGGGCCACAAAGAACTCATATCGGTGCAAGATTAGTGCATTCACAAAGAAATTATGGATTGTTAGGGGAATGAACGGATTGAATTTTTCATCCAATGAGCCCATTGACCAAGTGGTGGTCACAAGATGCCTCGAGATCTGAGCTACCAAGCTTCTCTCAAAAGGGCTTTGTATAGAGAGGCCAAATACATAAAAACAGCATACCTTGTGGCCATTTTGATAAAAAAAAAATTCTCCAATATATAACCATCGATCTTATATTTAGATGATTAGATAAAGGTTTTTTTAAATTAGATTTTTTTTGTTAGCACACACACCCCACTATTAGTACACCCAACCACCCCTGTTGGTCACACTGCAATGTCATTATTTGGACTATGGAAACCACTATTTGGATAATTAAAATGGCACAACGTGAGTAGAGCCCACCATGATATATCATCTATTTTGCCAACTCAAGGGAAGGCATGAGAAAAAAAAATGAGGTAGATCTAAAGTTCAGGTAGACCACATTGAAGGAAAAAACAGTGACTGGGAATGACTTCCACAATTGTAACTTTCCTATGAAGTTTATTTGACATCTAGCTTGTTCATAATGTCATGCCAAGGAGGAAAGAAAACACAAATATCAGCCCTCAATCCCCACTGTTTCATGTGGTGTAGCCTACTCGAGGCTTCAAAAACCATGGCATAAATATGTTGAAATTGAACTGAAATTGTGCCGGGAAGTCTTTGAAGCCCACGGTTATGTATGCGTTTGATCCATGATATCCATCCATTCTACATGTTTATTGAGGCAAATCCAAAGCCCAAGTGGACCACACCATAAGAATCAAGTGGAATTGAACACCTATTGTTGAAAGTTAAAATGAGCATAGGGCCCACAAGGATGCTTACTTGTCATCCAACCTGTTCACGTAAGGTCACACAAATATGGGTGAAGGGAAAGCACGAACATCAGCTTAATCCAAAACTTTTTTAACCCCAAGAAAAATTAAACAGTAAGCATTAAATTCTCTTTATTTCTTATGGTGTGGTTCACTTGAAATCTGCTTCAGTTTTTTGGGCTCATGATCTAAAGCCAGCATACAAAATGGAGATAAAAGTCATGAAACCCCACAAATTTTAGTTAAAAAAAAATTCTTTCATCGGTTCCAGCGCACCTATTGACATCAAGCGGATGCTACTAAATATAAATATCAGTTAATAATTACCCATTTATACCATATTTACGTTATTAATTGAAAAACAATCAGGCCCTAAATGCATGTGTATCATCCATCATGCATAGCGGAGTATCATAGTTTTTCTATTAAAAAAATACGACGGCTGTTCTCACTTTCTGAGAAAAAACTTTGGTACCCTAGAGGAGTGCAATGATCCATACTCATGCAGACAGAATTTGAAGACGTGGCATAGTTTTAATTCATGTTAAACTGCAGAAATTATGGATCCCACCGCATATGGTTCATGATACAACAATTCTATGATCACGTCATAAAATTATCTGATTGATGGACGGCTGAAACAAAAACCATCAATGGTCCAATTTCAAGAAAGAAATGTCCATTAATTTGAGATTATGATCGCCGATTTCAATTTTACTTCAAGAATACGTCAATCTACACAGTTCATGACGCTGTTTGGGAGGTTTGATTTGAGATAAATGTACAGTTTCTGCGTGCGTGAGTATGGAGTAATGTGCTCCGCAAGAGTATCAATCAACTCCCCTTTGTTCGCCTTCTAAATCAGTCATTGTCTCGTTTTCATATGGACCGTCGGATCGTCGGATAAGGTGGCGAACGCGTCGTGTGATTTTGAGTGTTGCGTTAATCCATCGTCAGCACTGATGATATGCTTCCGCATTTTTAAATGGGGAGTTGTATGATACTCCGACAGCATATGAAGCTTGATACGCAGGCACTCAGAAACTGCATACGTGGCATACATTTTGGATTGTGGAACGCACTGGATGTGAGTCACAATCCAAAATCAGACTAGTTGAACGGTCCCTGGTTCGTCCACACTTATTTGTTGAAATATGACCATTGAATGTTTTTCATTTTAGCCGTCCAAAAAATGTCTGGCAATCAGATAGTCAGATAACCAAATTCAGTTAGTGTTTGGTTCAGGATCCATCAATACTGGGAACCATAATTTGGACAATTTATTTGGTTGATTAAATGCCACGTGTGCAATCTGTGAGTTATTTCGAAGTGCCTGCGTATCATCCATCACACTCTGCCAGAGTATAAAAAAAATTATCTCTTTAAAATTCGAAGTCTCAATCGCATTGCGTGTGCACTTCCCATTTTAAGTACTGCCGCTCGTGCGTGCGGAAACGAATACACGTGCGAGATCCGAACCGCTCACGTATAGATTCCGTTTAAGATCGGTACACGGTTCTAATTCCATTGGATCACAAATGGGCGTTGATTAATCGGTGCCGTCCATTTCGTTAGGGGAAATGCGACTCTCCTGATGAACGAACCTGCTTGATTGTTGTGAGTGAACCCATGAAGTGCGGCCCACCTGATGAGCAGCTGAATCTTTCGTTCGTGTAAATGAGTTGGCACGTGGGAGCGTAAGAACCGAACAAGTTACACGCGCGAGTGCACTTAGCCGTGTAATCGTGATGCTCGGATATGTGGGGCTGGGTTTCATTTAATGACACGTGGGAAGATGCGACGGGTGTGCATTCACGAACAGGGCTGTGGTCCGTGATGGAGATGGGCGAAGATTCGCGAATTCGGCCATTGGGAACTGACAGATTGTTGTGGATGCTAACGCTAACAGTGGCAGTGGGACATGAATTGACTGTCCATGGCAGAGCTCGGACGGACAGAATTTACTGCCACCTCCTCGGACTTGAATTCGGCAATGTGATGGAAATGGTCCGTGGGCTCCACTATACACTAATGTATGTGTTTTATCTGCACCGTACATCCATTTTTGTTAGCTCATTTCAGAGCATGAGCTTAAAGATGAGGCAAATCAAAATCTCAGGTAGACCACACAGAGGAAACAATGATATTTAAATGCCTACCATTAAAAACTTTCTAGAGCCACACAGGTTTTGGATCAAGCTGATATTTGTATAATCCCTTTATTTAGGGGCCGTTTGGATGCCACTAAATGAGTTACTTTTCTACTTTTAGAAGTAGATAAGTAACTTATTAGAGAAAAGTAAGTTTGATTTATGATCACTAATAAGTAGCTTTTTTATTTAAAGTTCATCACTTCAATCTAATAAGTAGAAATCAAGATAAGTTACCTGATGTAACGACCCGAGATTTTCGACTCTCGTATATAACACGACGGCCGAATTCCCAAGTAAATCATGGACTAATTAATTTGTTAAATAATGAAATATAGCATTTAAGCACAATGGCGGAAACAAATGTTCATCTTATTCTATCAAACTTACTACTTCATCATCAATGTTTAAATAAGAGAACCAACCAATATCCATATTGATTAATTAAAATACAAAAACATGTCTTCTCTTGAAGACTTATTACAATTCCATAAATGTATTAACTACTCAAAAGAAATATTTAATAAATAATAACACCAACTAAGTTTCTCTAACATCGTCATCCGCTATGTGATCGTACGAACCATCTAATGTTTTTCCTTAAAAATCGGGTTCAATACCTGGATCTTCACCTGCATCATCTAAATTGCGTTTGGGATAGCGTTAAACGCTATCATAGTGGGGAATATTTCCTCCAAGACAATCAAGAATAATAATAACGGTACAGAGTAAACGCAAGCAGGATATTATCATTTAATCAAATCAAAACAACCAACTAAAAATCTTTGTTAATGCGATGCATGGAATACATGCTCTGGCTAAGGCATCCTGGCTAGAATCACAATACATGAAGTGGGAGACTCCCTATTACGGCTTCACGCTAGCCACTAGTTGCCAGAGGTTCCTGAGACGCACAAGCCCATAGTTTTGCCCGACCACGTGAGAAACGGGACGCTCATAGCCCAAATCTACACGTGACAGTGTACAGGAGAAGTAGGACGCTCTAGCCTATTCTCAATTTCGTACACCCACATGGAGCCAAGTGAATGCATGACTTTAGTTTCACCTTTATTTAAGTGTCTTCGCATACAACCGATTTAAATAAAACTCAGTGGTCACTATGGGGAGTCGCAAGCAACCCAGCATAGGCCGACAGCACGGGATTAGTGTCCATAGCACCAACTCCGGCTCATGAGAATTTGTATACCATTAATGTTTACTCATTGTCCCGTTTTATAATTTCATCATGTCCCAAAAAGCCAATGTTGTACATCATGACCAAATTCATTAAAATACTCATGTAATGTAAATGGATCCAATTAAGCATCATGTACATGTAAGGATCCATTAACAAACAATCACTTCATTCTCTCAGTTAAGTCAAGATATATTCTTCCATCATGGACACCTCTCACGGGTTCCATCTCTCTACATCGAATAATTTTACCAACTTAGGGACAAAGAGTATACAATAATGGGATGTCTATATGATGATCCTATACACATATTTCATATCACAATATGAAAATCAATCTTACTTGTAATACATAGACTAAGAAAATAAAGGCATAAATTTCAAAAAAATAACACAAATACACATGCTTCTTAGTAAAAAATCTAAACAAGGAATCACATTACCATACAATGATATTCATTACAAATCTCACATTAAACTTCATGTTATATGGATAAGCAATTCAAAACAAAATAACTTCACATGCCACAAAAGAAACTTATGATAATTGTGGTATTATTAATGAAAGGCTTGAAGGAAAATCATCACCTTATGATGGACTTAGAAGAAGAGGGTTGTAGAAGATTCTAGCCGCTGGAAAAATATGAGAAAGAACTCTCTTCTTCTCTCCCTTTCTCTAGGGCATGGAGGCTAGGGTTAGGAGAAGGATTTGGAGGTGCGTAGTAGAAATATGGAGAGGGATGTGCACGCGAGGTCTTGTGTAACAACCTGTTGAGGTGGGTTTCTCAAATCTCAATATTCGGATGATCTTTGATCAATTCCAATCCGTTCATCTTATCAAGTTCAAAGAGTAGAGTCAAAATACGTAAATTTCTTGATGATCTACATTCTAGATTGGCCAATCCTTGAAAATGGCCTAACGGGTGCTAAAATGGGCTTGATCTTAATTAACAGTCTACGCTTGATGATCAGGGCCTAAATTTTAAAAAAATATGTAGTCATGATAGGCAAATAATTGTACAAAGTTTAGTAGTTGATTGATGGTGAGAAATGTGTAGATCTGAAATTTCAACTTTTTGCGGAAAAGGAAGGGGCTGGCTTTGTGGTTCAACGGTGTACGATTATAGATCGGGGTCCAAACTTTTTGTAAACTCGTAGTCATATGAGTATAATAAGTGGTCCAAATTTGAGAAGCGATTGACTTGAAAGGTTTAGATTTAAAAAGAGTTGGTAACTCATTAGTTTCTAAAACGGGATAACTTCGCGCATAAGAAAGATACTTATCAAGGTGGAGCACTCAAATCACACTATTGGTCCATAATAAAGACGATCTAAGTCACTCATATGAAGAGAAATATTCGACTACGACTAATCATCTACTTTCCTCACTCGATGGACATGAAAATCAAGGGTTAAGGGACTGATTTGACAATCGGACCACTTTTACTATGATTTAAGGGCTCAAATTTGATGTGTATGGTTAATATGTGTCCAAAAGCTTAAATCTAGGGTTTTACGTGAAAGTGATCGTCAGAAACTATAATACTTAAAAATGACATCTTAACTTAAGTTTAACTAATGGCATTTTCATAATTATCTGAAAAGTACGTGATTTTTGAAATCTGATCTTTCTACGATATTTATGGGATCATTCTAAGCAACTTTTGTAAAGGGTCCCCTATCGGATCTCCTACGGATGTCCCGCTATTCGCAAATCAACGGTAAATATACGATAATTAATAAAAAATAAATTAAAAATGAATTTTCAAAAAATTTCAAATAAATCTCGAAAATCTGGGGCGTTACACCTGAGGCATAAGTAGTTTGTCTTTAAGGGCCTGTTTGGATTGTAAGTTACTTAAGATAAGCTACTTATTTAATAAGTAATTTATCTTGGTTTCTACTTAATTAGAATATAAATATGTTTGACAAACAAAGTTATCATCCAAAAAGTAGAAAATGAAGCATTTTTGGTTTCCAACATCATAAGTAAGAATATAGATCCTCTGTTGGCTCCAAGCAAAGAAACCCTGCTTGGAGCCTTTTTATTAGACCACGTCATCATATAGGTCTGCAACCCTGTCACATCCTCACTGCAACCTGATCACACCTCGGTGCAACCTGATCATACTGACATTATGCAGTATGATGTGGACCAATGAAATGGCTCCAAGCAGGGTTTTCCTGCTTGGAAGCCAACAGAGGATCCGGACTCCATAAGTAATCATCCCTCGAGTCTATCCTCACATCCACTGTCCATCATGTGAGGCCAACCTTTGATGTCGATCATTCGCTTCTCTAATGTGGGCCATCCATCATGTGGGACCCACCTTGGATGTGGGCCATTTACCATTAGGGTCCGATCTTTAATGTGCACCATTCATTAGGTAGGGCCCACTTTTGATGTTGGCCATCTATCATGGGTGGCTCACCATCAATGTTATTTTCCATCATGTGGGGCCCATTTTCAATATCCGCCACCCATCACGTGGTGTTCACCTTTGACGTGAACCATCCATCATCTGGGCCTACCTCTCATGTGGGTTGTCCATCACGAGGAGCCCGCCTTGGAAATGGACCATTCTCATTAGCCCGACCTTTGATGTGGACCGTACATCATGTGGGGCCCACCTTGATGTGGATCATCCATCATGTGGAGCCCACCATTATTAATTGCCCATTATGTGGAGTCCACCTTTGATGTAGACTGTCCATCATGTGGGCCCCACCTTCAATGTGGAGCCAACCTCTGATGTGGACCATTCATTGTGTGTGTCGTCTATCATGCAGGGCCCATCTTAGATGTGGACAATTCATCATTATGGCATGACTTTTAATGTGCACCATTCATTATGTAGGGCCCGCCTTTGATGTTGGTCATCTATTAAGTAAGGCCAATCGTCAATGTTATTATCCATCATGTGGGGCCCACCTTTAATATCCACTGCCCATCACATGCACCCACCGTGTACACCAACACTGTCTATTCATGTGGGGCCCACATTCAATATCCACTGCCTATCACATGCACCCATCGTGGACACCAACACGGTCTATTCATGTGGGCCCACCTCAATATCCACTGCCCATCACACACCCACTGTGCACACCAATACTGTCTATTCATGTGGGGCCTACCTTCAATATCCACTGCCTATCACATGCACCCACCATGTACACCAACACTATCTATTCATGTGGGGCCTACTTTCAATATCCACTGCCAATGAACCCACCGTTTACACCGATACCGTTTATTCATGTGGGGCCTGCCTTAATGGTAAACAAGGTGCTTATCATTTTCCTCTCTTTCACTTCTCCTGTTACTCTATTCAACTACCTGTGAAAAAGTAAAAAGGCTAAAAATATTAGCTAAAGTGATTATGTGTTTTTAAGTTAAAAAGTTGCTTATTAATCATTATAAACCAAACTTACTTATGTGAAATAAGTTACTTATCTACTGCTCCAAGTAGAAAAGGTAACTTATTTGGTGGCATCCAAATGGGCCCCAAGTAACTTAAAGATCCAAATGCCTCTAATGATTGGGGTGAGCTAATAGGAGATTAGATGGCATATAAACATGAATGAGGGCCTAATGAAGTTTTTAATAATCGGCATTTAATCACTACCATTTACTGTAGTGGACCCCTCTAGTGTCAAGTTGGTCCCGAAAAACTCTATAGCCCACCATTATGGGGGATTTGATTGCCTACTCACCCGTCACGTGGGGTGCACCATAATATATGTGTTTTAACCACGCTACTCATTCATTTTGCCAAGTCACTTAAGGTGTGAACCCCAAAATTGAGGTCTAATCGAACGTTCAAGTAGACCACACTGCAAGAAATAGCGGGGATTGAACACCTACCATTGAAAGCTTTTTAAGGGCCATAGAAGTTTTGGACCAACTTGATATTTGTGCTTTTGCCTTGACATGTTCATGCAATTGAGGAGCAGGTTAGATGGCAAAAAATTTACCATAGTGAGCTCAAGAAGGTTTCAATAATGGGCATTATTATCTCAACTTTTTCTTGTGGTGTGGTCTACTTAAACTTTGGATCTGACCTATTTTTGAACTCATGTCCTAAAATTGGCTGACGGAACAGATGGACAGCATGGATAAAACACAGACATTATACCAGGCCTCATAGAGTTAGGTATCCTCGGTGACTCAATGGGTTAGGAGCCCGTTTAGCCAAAAGATATGTGTGGCTTACCATGATACCTATGTTGTATTTGCTCTGCCCATAGGATTGCACTGAAAACAATGGGCAAACACCCACCATTGAAACTTCATTTGAGTGCATGGATGTTCGATCAAGCTTATGATTTTTTTTCCTTTTATACCTTCATCAAGGAATAATTTGATGGAGGAGGTAGGTAACATATGAATATTAGCTACGCCCCAGTAAAACTTCTGCCCGGTAGAACATCTGCATACTTTAACATTTTTACTTTTTCTTATGGTGTGGCTTATGATGACTCTTGAATTTTACCAACGGGCGGCATAATGTAAGCCAAGATGTCCCATTGAAATCTATGCGAGCCTCATAAAGCTATCCTCACCTATCCCTAGCTATGATTGGAAAGGGGCTCTGAGAACCTGTGATGCACGGATTTTATCAACAACGTTCATCCATTTTAGGTAAGCTCAAAAACAGGAGCCCCAACCACACAATGGGGATTAAACACTTACCATTAAAAACATTTTGATGGTCATAGAAGTTTTGGATCAAGTTGATAATTGTGTTTTCCCTTCATAATGAGCCGGTTGGAAGGCAATTAACCCTCAAGGTGAACCGTAGGAAGGTTCCAACAATGGGTGTCATTATCACCACTGCTTCATGTGGTGTGGTCTACTTGAGCCTTGGATCTGCCTCATTTTTTGGCTTGTACCTTCAAATGACGGTGTTGATAAAACCCAAACATCACGGTCCCTGTCCGTTCGGGCAAGGGTGGTACCCAAACGGCTGCCCCTAACTTAAGTTGTAGGAAATTAGGACTTGCACCCCGGCCAGTGGCCCAGAGTTACCTGGTACTCTGACAGAGT